>JAGDQP010014731.1:0-44434 GCA_022664845.1 Lepisma saccharinum | reverse complement strand
ATTTCATAAATAAATTTTGTAACTTTCGAATTAAGTTTATGTCTTATGTTTGAATATTCTCAAACATATATTTCTTATAATCATCAAATTTTATTTATTTTCCTACTACACACTTAGTTATTACTTTTGATTTTTTCTCTTCATTGTCCTCAACTTTAAAGGCATGCATTTTTATTTTAATCCAATAACTTATGTCATTATTTTACCTTTATTTTCATCTTTCATCTTAGCCAACACTTTCTTATTAATAAGTTTTATTTTATATATATTATCATCTTTATATTCACTTGTGTAAAAATGATTATGAATTTCCCTCATGTCTTTATAAAAGTCACTTGTCTTAATTTCATATGTAAAACTATCAGTAACCATATAACATAAATTTGTTTTGTCTCTATATTTCGGCTTCATAACATTGTAATGGAAATAATTCATTAACATTTTTTTGTAATTCTAATACACTCAAACCCACATATATGGTTTAATAAACGTTAACTGTTCTTTCTTCATATTAATTGCAAAGAGATTTTCTGTAAATATTTGTTCTGTAATCAAAGTTTAGTTTTGCTATTAATTTCTCTACTTTCTTTGGATCACATTGTAAGCTAATACATGATCTCTTTCCAATGGTCTCTATAGTTTTACCAAATACGCTACTATTAATTAATTTGTGAAATCTTTCTAAAATTCGTTCTTAGCTTTTGTTCTCATATCTGTATTTAAATCAATATATTTGTTTAACTAGTTTGATTATTTAAACTTTAATATTCTATGAACCTTCTTTAATTTCTTTCCAAATGACATATATCGTTAACTTTCAATAGTGAATAACATATCTTTATTTGTTATAAAGCGTAGTTAATAATGTTGATTGTTTTGGTTTTGGTGAACACATGATTTCTGGATAACGGAGGGAATAAAAGCATCTATTCGTATATGAAACAGACTGTTTAGGAAAAAACGAATTCGAAAAAGCAACAGAATACAAATCTAAAATTCGACATTACATAAATATTTTACGTGAAAATCACTTCAAGCAACAAAAAGCAGAAATCAGGGAAACAGAAGAAAAGTGGAAATTACTAAAATCATTCCTGAACGAAAATAAGAAGATATCAGAATACAGTGGTTGTATAAAAGAACTAAACTCCTTCTTTGTGAATGCTGGATTATCGGAAACCCCTGAGGTACCAAGGAAATCCTCTAGATCAAGAGACCGTAACGGTTCTTTTCTACAAGCAGTAGTTAGAGAAGAAGTTTTATCGGCAATTTACAGTCTCAACGAAAATAAGGCATCTGGTCCCGACCGTGCCAGTGCTAAATTGCTACATGGAATTGAAACAACTATCTGCGATCCACTTACATATATTTTTAATTTGTGCTTCAGAAAAAGTGTAGTACCGTCTAAATTTAAAGAATCAATAGTCGTGCCTATACACAAGGAAGGAAACAAGCAAGATCCAGGTAACTACAGACCCATTTTTTTAGCTTCTAATGTTGCAAAAGTTTTTGAAAAATGTTTAAACAGTAGACTAACAAGTTTCTTAAATAGGTATCAATTGTTATCACCCAATCAATTTGGTTTTAGGCAAGGTAGAAACATATATCAGGCAGTATCGAAATTGGTGCCTAAATTAAATAACAACTACAATATGCAGAAAGTCTTTGTATTTTTAGATTTAAGAAAAGCGTATGATTCCGTAAACTATCAGATCTTATTGGATAAATTAGAGGAAATTGGTATTCGTGACAAATCAGCCCAGTTGTTTCAGTCATATTTAAGGAATAGGGTGTGTAGAACTAAAATTGGTAATAAACTGTCGAAAGAGTTAGTAATTAAATGTGGTATTCTTCAAGGCACGACTTTAGGTCCAACTTTGTTTAATATATTCATTAACAGCATTCTTGAAATTAAACTAAACGGAGAACTTGTCTTGTTCGCAGATGATATGGTGTTGTATATAAAAGCGCCATCTTTGTCAGAACTAAACAATAGGGTTAATGAAGATTTAAGAAACATTCACAATTGGCTAATGCAGAACAAATTGACATTTAATATTTCCAAAACACATTATATATATTTCTCCAATGAAGAAACAACAGATCTTTTGGATATAAGAATTTGTAGCTTCTATATTACAATCTGTTTATCGTGTCCAAAACTTTATGTTGTAAACAACTTCAGTTATTTCGGCGTGATAATAGACAAACAACTCAATTCGCAATATCATAAGCAGAAAGTACTAGACAAAATTAAAGAGGCTAGGGAAGCTTTAGCAATAATAACAAGAGACGCTTCTTTCAAGAAATCTGTATATCGTGATCTTGTAGAGTCGCACATACGATATGTAATTTCTATTTATGGTAAAAATTGTACCTTTTCAGACATAGAAGATTTTCAAAGAATGTTAATTTTAGAAAATAGAATTCCAGACATACTACTTGCAAACACCCTGTATGATTTCACTTGTATTAAATTGGTAAGAGAGATCTCTTTATTTGCCTAACTAAACGAAGTTCAGATATCAAGATATAGAGAAACGCAGCTGTTGAATGAAAGAGCTTTAAGAAGATTTTTCATGAACCGTTATGCAGTTATATAAAAAAGAATGGAATAAGAACGCATGCAAGAGCTTTGGCATTCCTCCGAGGTCAACGACTTTTCTTTATTTTGCCTGCAGCTCTTGCCTACATTCTCCGCAGTATACTCTTGATTTAGCTTTACTATGTTGAGGATGCTTACTAGTCACACAAACACTCTTACATTTGTGATTCTTATGCTTATAAGGTTTGTCACATAAATCATAAGAGTTCTGCATACCATAAAAAGCACCATATTAGTAATGGCATTAAAGGGATTCTTAACCTTGTACAGATATAGAGTAATGTCCCGTTTACCGATTCCACCATATATGGTTGTATTAAAATTTTGAGAGCAGATAAATATTTTTCAACCTTTTTTAAAGAATCAAGTGAAAAAGGTATACAGGGATCATGAGCAATATTATTACAAAGTTCTCTTGCTAGATATTTCTGAATTTTACGCCCCTCTCTTATATATCTGATGTCACTTGTATCAAATTCTTATCAAAAATAATGTTCGTCTTAAAAAGTAATGCAGCAACAAATGGCCCTTGCTTTGCACAACACATCATTGGATTTTTTTTATTTGCAGTATGCTCCTTTTTGTCTTAATATTTTCAGCAATGTTTAATATTTTATATGGTTTTCCACAGTGGGTGTTCTTACAGTTTGATTGGAGAAGGTTGTAATCTCCAAATTATATCTTGATTAGAGTTCATGATGTTTTCAAATTGATTCAATAACATGTGGCGATTTGGAGTCAAGTGGAAACCTGTAGAAATTGCGCTAGTTTGAAGAAACGTATTTTCAATTACAAAATTAATCCTATCCGCACCCGCCCTGAAACGGGCTGCTGCCTTTCTTCTTTCAATGATTAAATCCAAAATTTCATGAAACCCAAAGAAATCAAACTCATCATTCTCTGTCCTTAACCTTACCTCATACCAAGATATAGACAATGGAATACTCTCACTTGCTGCCCTTCCACCATATTCAATTGCCACAAAATTACCGTTTGATGCATAAAAATCTCTCACGCGGTTGTGTAAAGGAATCATCAGTTATTGGGAGCATTAGCAAATGGTGGTTGGTATCTCTTCCGCGGTTGTTTAAACGAATTATCAGTGTTAGGAACATCTCCAAATGGAAAATAATATAATCTAATTTTAATATAATCTCGTATATCTCTAATTACTTTATATTTACTATATCCTCTTATATTATGTTGTTTTGCAAAATTAATTAGGTTGCGTCGTCTTCTAATGTTACCTACTGGATCATTGGATCTAACAGATAACTCATCTCTTACGTACTTTCGTAGTTCGTCCACTCTATATCTAGAGTATCTTTTGATCCCATGCCGTTTGGCATAATTTATTAGATTACGTCTTCCCCTAATCCATTATCAAGATCCATTAAGCTATTTATAACAGAAGTATTGGATTGCATAACAACATTTCGAGTGTTTATTTATTAGGAAATGTTTTTAAGTAAAATCAGTTATTTTTTTCTTTTTCTTTTTGTCCATCTAATCGTACATTATTATAATGTTTCTTCATAGCCCCTCTAGCTATAAACTTACCACAAATTGAACATTGAATCTTCACAAGATACTTAGAATTACAAATTTTCTTACAAGGATAACATACATAGCTAATACAATGTTTCTTGCTCTTACATTTTGAAAAATCGCTATGAAGTTTTACAGTTTTACACATACAACACTTTGTTGTGAGGTCCATTTAATAGGATTTTTTAGGAAACAAAGTCCTTTTTATCAACCCTGCTATTATCAGAATTATCATAACCGCGCCACTTGATATAAAATTTGTCACACTTTTCAACTTAAAAAAATCAGGACACTTAGTTTTCTTCAGCTCTTGTTCGTAGAACGAACCTTTGATCTCTTCACCACTAGAGTCCTTCAGGTGATAGTATGGTGGATCGGCAAGAAAATCTTTTGATATGGTAAAGATCTCTCTAGACCAATTAGAAATATAATCTTTTTCAAGTCTACCCATGACTTTACTAACCCTAACTCTGTCTCTAACTTTAAACTTGGGAGGTTCGCCTTCCTTTCTAGTATAAGATTGAAATACGTTGTAATAAATGTTTTCCTGATTAGTAACTTCAACATCAATGGATTTATGGTTAATTGTGCGATGAAATGTGTTACTATAATGATGGACCAAGTTTGGCACTAGATCAACCCATTTAAACTGTCCTTGCTTAAAGAACTCTTTCCACATCTTTTCCTTCAAAGCTTTTTTATAACCTTCATTCAACTACGGAAGACTTTAAATCTGTATAAGTAGAATAATGATTAATAGCATATCTCTTGATGAGGTCCGTAAAATCCTTATTGTAAAACTGTCATTCTCTATCGGTTTGTAAATTAATGGGCGACCTATCAGCTAATATTTTCTCAAAAACCGAAACAATGTGCTTCCCGGTCTTACTTTTAGCGGTATAGCCCACCCATATTTGCTGAATACATCTAAAATTGTTAACAAATATATATAACCCTTATTAATTTTAGAAACACCCTTCGAATCATCAGAGTCCATCTCAACTAAATCAGTCAGCCATAAGAAATTAATGCCATAGACTATCACCTTCCTATGGAATAGTTCCTTATGGCCCGTTTCTGAATTTCGTTTATGATACATTCTCTAACACTCTCTGTAACTAATTTTTCATTTTGAAAAACTAGATTTCTTTGAACCACAACTATTACAATTACCCTTTAAAATAGGTCTACCGCTTTTAGTTTTCCCTTGCTTTATATTTTTTGTTTCTGTTTCTTCCTTACATTTAACACAATAGGTCTTCATTTAAATCAAAGAAAATAATTAGAGTTTTTAAATGTGGGAATAAGCGTAATAAAATATTTTTGAAACGTACCACTAAGTGGAAAATATATGTCTTAAAAATTATCTCAAATTATTTTCATTTAATATTAATTCAATTCCATTTGTTCCTTTAAAAGCAATACTTTTACATATAATTAAATCTAAATTATGTGCGAGCATATACTTTTGATTTGGTTGTTCAAATTTTCTCACAATAGAATATAGATGGGTAAGAAATTCATTCAATTCATGATAACTTAAATTACAGAACATTGACCTACTTCTAAAACAAGCTCCACGTTTTCTTGGAACCCTCGAATAGTAATATTAAAATTTTCGGATAAAGTAAGTTTGATTTCAGGATTCATTTATAAAGAAAAAAAATATTGAATTTCATTTATATTTCTCATCATAACCTTGATATCTTCAACAATCTGTTTAACATCCAAATCCCCATTAACAGCTAACAACACCTGCAAATCACTTTCATAATTATTAATCAACGGAATTAACTTTTTATAATCATTTCTTTTATTTAAATTGAATTTAGTACTTAAGCCAGTAATAACAGCTGAAAGTGTTGTAAAACTAGTAGTAATTATTGTGTATATAATCACTGGAATTATTATATTAGCAAATCCTGTTGCAGCTGATAAATATATTGATCAAACTATTGAAATAATACAAATATTTCAGAATATTTTCTCTTTTTTTATTTAACAATGAAACACATTATTTTATTATTGATTCTAATAATTCAATATTTTTTTTTCTTTAGGGATATTATGAGGCGTTTCCATTTACATTAAATATAAAAAGGCACAGCAGTATGACTTAAGCTATGCTGCCTTTTCAATTATCTTTCTGGATTAAGACTATATATAAAATTCTTCTTTCCAATCATAATTGCATAACATATTTTATCACTAGGTACATTTTCTTCAAAATTAACGATTAGCTTCAAATTGGTCTTGTCAGATGTAACTACTTTCTTATGTTTACTAGAATTAATTACATACATTGGTATATTAGTTAAAAAATCTAGTGGCTCATAATACATTTCAATATTACCACGCATATATCTTTTAAAAGCTGCAGGCATATCATATATCTTCAATTACTTATGATTAGCTAGATCTAAATTCAATGATTCAAGTGGAAATATTTCATTTGTTCCATTTCTAAAATGTATGTTTCGGACTTTACAATGATCAAATTTACTTGAATCATTTTTCTGAATAGAATCATTTCTAAAAGTTTGAAACAAACAAATCACAAAATTTGGCATATCAAATTCATGTGTGTTAAATTAAGTGGTTAGATCAAACTCAAAATATTTCCCAGATACTACTTTTTGTAAACATTGATGCATATTAAAATAAATTGGAATATTCTTTTTCAACAGATCTGCTCTTAAAATATTAGCATGATCGGTATCATAATAACAGGCATTCTAATTTCCATTGATTTATTCACAATTTTCACAGTATGAGAATACGTTGTTTAATCTTGTCTTACTCCTTTAACTATCTTATGTTGTTTACCCACAACAAAACATTTATCATCATTTGGACTTCTAATAAATGTATATTTTAATCCTCCTTTCCACGTGATCTCTTTATAATCTGAACAAAATCCAGGTAATAATGTATGTGGAAATAAAAATTCCTCATCTGTTCTTCTAAATATAAGAAGTCCCTCCCATCCACCTTGATCATAATAATTTGCTTGAGGTTGTGAAATTAAGCAAGTATTAACAACAGTTGAACTTATACCTGGATAATCAATAATATCTCAAATTTGTTCATGTTTACAAATTTGAATTTGAGTAAATAAGTGAGGAATAAAACTATTAATTAATCTAACATCATTTCCTTTTGTACTTGATGTTGCAGC
Source organism: Lepisma saccharinum (assembly GCA_022664845.1). Classification (NCBI taxonomy): domain Eukaryota; kingdom Metazoa; phylum Arthropoda; class Insecta; order Zygentoma; family Lepismatidae; genus Lepisma; species Lepisma saccharinum. The sequence continues at coordinate 37,103 of JAGDQP010014731.1, read as the reverse complement.
TGTATATATTTACCACCTGCATCTCTTCCTCTGATTTCAAACAGTAAATAACAAACAGCAATATATGGATGAATAAAACCATCACCAACCTCTATTTCAAACTCACTACTTTTATTAGGTATATTTATTGTTTTCTGGTTTGGTTTAAAAATTATTTTCATAACTCTCTGTATGTTCCATTTCCATAAATACAAATTTTAATTAACTTGTAGAATTACTGTTAAATTCGCTCCTCCAAAATCAATAGGTTTTTCATTTTCATCATTGGTACTTATTACTATTTCACCAAGTCTATTATGCTGAATATTAAAAAATAAAGGGTGGGGAGGAGAGTAAATAATTTGATGTTTAAACCCAGCGTCAGTCTTAAAACAAGAAATTATATAATCCATTTTATCATCTTTAAGATGCATCTCATCAGCAATATTACAATGAATTGATAGTATCAAATGTGATTAATGAAGAAATATTGTCTCCAATATAACTCTTTCCACTTTCTAATTTTTCATTTCCAGCAAATCGTTAAACATTTCCAAATGTTTTTAAATCTATATTTTTATCCTTTGTAGCAATTTCAAATCTATTCAAACCTTCATTTTAAGAAAGAGTCATATACTTCTCCAGAAAACGATTTAAAGAATCAAAGTAATATTGGCCCTCTGCTATTGTTATATCTTCATCCCCATATGAGAAGCTCCAAATCAAAAAGCGCTGAGTCCATAATATTTTTTTTTCAGGAGAGCAGAATAAACTAATAGCTCCGAAATTGTCACGGACTTAAGTAGCTACAATGTTAATGTTGTATGTTAATTAAAGTACTACAAGTTGAGATGGCATGACTACAAAATCAGTTTTTCAGTAATAGCCGAGTTATTGTTAAAAACATTTTGGACAAAGTGTATTTTGATGCGAACACACCGAAAATGATATATCTGAGACTCCATGAATGAAATGCAAAAAATACAATTTAGCTTATTGTATTTTCAATGGTACACACAACAATGTATAAGTCATGTAGATGTATAACTCTCTCTTTCTATATGCGAATAATAAAGGGTTACACGCCATAAAACGAACATACATACTACATATTGTGAACACAATGAACTTTTCTATAATAATACACATACACAGTAATATGCTTTGCAGTAATGCACTCAATTTCGTGTTGTGTTCCATACGATATCCATTTCCTCTTCCAAGCAGTCGCATTCGGAAACACTTTCGTTTTCAGTTCAGCTTGCAGGCTGTACACCCATTGCGTCAATATAGAACTGCATCACAGGTTCACATCTCCAGTGATCTCCGAATAGTTTTTTTCAGAAGATTTGCAACGTCAGTTTTCTTTGCATCAGTGATTCGACTTGCCATGGGTAGTGCTGGGGCATCTGGTACGCTGGCAAACTTCATCCCTCGTTTCAGTGGTGACACATGCTGTTTAGAAGGGTCGTCAAAATTGTACGTTGGTTCCATTTTGAAAACAACCCCGGGACGTCCTTGGTGCAAAGTTTTCTTCAGAAACACACGTTTCCTTTCACTGATACCTGTAATTTATGTAGGGAATTGCCTAACGCTTTCACATCCCGCAAATGCCACTCGACGCCTAGAACACGCACAGTCCCAATTTTGCGGTACATTGCAGTGTAACTATCAGGGTTCAAAATTTCGGAATGTTTTCGATAAAACTTCTCTAACACTACAAACAATCGGTCGGCGTGGAGATAGGAATGCCCTCGCACTGGAAAGTGCATAGTAATATTCTTGAGAAAAGAAGGAGATCTTCGCAGCAATCACATGAGTAAGGCATGTACAACATGTGTGTCTTTTTTGACCACCGCATCCGTCGGAAAAATATCGAATGGACTTTGTAGAAGCGTCCAACTCCTGCCTTTCTAAGATATCTATCAAAGCTAACGCCACTTCAACAGAGCCTCTGGATGCTTAATTTTCTGTCCACACATAAAACTTGTGAGCTGATGTTACTACACTTTCTTGCATTGTCAAATAGCGCGTTTTGTTCCGGACAACACGGTGGACATAGCGCTTTCTGCATCAAATGTTGTATTTTATGGCCGTTTTACGCAGCGACATAGTGACTTTTGAACCGAATAGGCAGCACAGATTGCATCAGCGCTGGCGATTTATAGAAAATCTGCATAAAAAAGAACATCGTCCGCGAATGGACTTAGCGCGTTTTGATTTAGAGCTCCTCATATATAAATTGGTTATTTTCAGCAGTAATATTAGGTGTTAAATATGTTGTATTGAAACCAACTTTTAAATCATAATTGTGATTATTTATTGGATGGTTAAGTCTTGTTTTTAGAATATAATTATTTCCAGTTAACATGTAAGTACTCATTTATTAAGATAGAAAATTTGTACCGATAGTATATTAATTTGCTTACTATATCATTAAAAGTATCTCCATTACTAAACATTTTCAAAACTATTAAACATAAATCACCACATATAACAGATCCAAATTCTTGAAACCTATTTCCGTTATAATCCAAATCATCACATCCTAAATATTCAAACAAATCCCCTGGAGGCTTTCAACGAAACGAATCAAAAACATACTTTTCGTCTTGGTTTTTTCAATAACAATTCCAACGGGTTCCAATATTCTTAGATAGATCTAAATTAACAATTCCACATTCATTTTTCATTGGTCTTTTGGAAGTTCATTAATCATAAATACACATCTGAATTTTGTTTATCCTTAACTGTTTGCAAGATACTCTATATAAAAATTGGTAAGTGGTTTACACTGATTTTTTCTTTTTTATACCTGATCCCCTCTTACCCACAATTAATTATACTTTTTATAATGCCGCCTTAATTCTTCCAGCGTCTCATTATCTCTCTTAATCTTATTTGAACTACTTACTGTAGAAACAATACCAGCTGCAATACCAGCAACAGACGCTAAGGCAGCTAATACTTCAACTACCAGTGGTAAAAATCCACCAGCATGTTCTTTTCTCTTTCCAAGTTCCTCAAGCTTCCTCAAACTAAAAGTTAAAGACACTACCTTATTTCTCTTAATTGCATTTTCCCTTTTAGCTATTTGCATTTGGTAAGAATATCATCATTCAAGGTTTTAAGCTGATCTAGAGTGAAAAGAACAAACACGGCACTTTTGGTTTCCATTTAGTATTTAAAAATAGATTATAAAGCCAATCCTAAATTTTGTTTAAAATGCATGGTTGACCCAACTAAAAATGCGTGAAATTTTTCTGTAAAAAATGTTAGCATCTGGAGCAGCAAGCATCTCCCCCGCTTTATCCTCTAATTTCTTATCATACTTCTGACGTGTCTCAACATCCTTATTTTCATGAGAACCTATATCGTGTTCTTTGCAACCTTCATCTAATTCATTTATCCCCTTATTTCCGCTTTTCAGTCTTTCTTCGAGCTTCGTATCTCACCTATAGTATCTTCAATTTGTTTACATCTTTCTTGTAGTTCTAAATATTTAGGTAGATATAAAGACTTAGAATATATATAAAGAAATAAATCAGGCAACCACATGTTTTCTAAAATAAAATTAAATAACAAATAAGTTTTACCACGTCCACTTGGCCCAACAATTAAACATCTTAAATTATTGGGTAACAAATCTCCATTGAATTTTGTCTCTTTCTTCTTCGCCGGAAAATAATCATATGGAGGATTTTTCAAATTCACTTGCTTGTTTTCATTTGAAATCTAAAAAACTTTTCATTTTATAAATAAATATATTTTGTAACACGAAATCTGAAGATAGAAATAATACTAATGAGAAAATAGAAAATATTGATAAAACTTTTAATGATAAAATAAAACATATTGTTAAAATTTATAATCAAAAAATGGATTAAATAACATCAAATATTACTATTATTTATAGTAGTATTGTTACTAGTTATAGTAGTATTCGTATAGTAGTATTGAGCTGAACCAAAAGACTCAAATTCATTTAATTGGAAAATTAAAAGGTAAACCAAATACTGATCAAATATTCAAATTCGTACATCGTAGTTCGCATTTTCTATTTCCATATAAAGCACGAATTTTAAGAATTCAATCAGAACCGGATATTAAACACATAGACATATTTATAAACAACAACAAAGTATATCTTAATCCCCATATTCAAATTGAGAAAGGAGATAGATAAAATATTATTTATACTCCAGACACTAGCTGTCTTGAAAGAAAATACTATTATTTCCATCTTTCTTCAAGTTTATATATACCGATGAAAACTTAACAAGTTTAAATCCTGGCCTCCTTACCTTACATTTGTATTGCAAATTGAAAAGGGGACAGCTTGCGAGTCTTCTTCTCTTCGCCTAGTGTTTTCACTCGGTACACGACGCGTAAAGAATGACTTGCAGGCTGCCCAGCTAATGTTATATAGGCTTCCTCAATTGTTCCAGAAACATCTTAAACATGTCTTCAAAACAATTCTCTTCGACAAGGTTCCAGACCAAGGCTATCAAGAAACTTCGAGAACACACGACACAAAAGACGGCAACAAATCTTACTATTTTCTAGATTCTTGCGGAAACATGAAACTTCGAAAACGCAAGTCATTGCACGCAACTTTAATCACATTTTCCTCAAGATCATTGCACAATTCTCTCACTTCCTTACGTAACACATAAGCATTCCGGTTTTCCTCTGACGCCTGGAATATATGATCATGTTATTAAAGGTGTTTTTGTGTCTTTTTGTAGTTATTGCTGTTAAATAGTGAATTGACACTAACAAAGCAGTATATATATATATCTATATATCTATAAGAAAGTACTATAAAAGCCTTTTTGTGAAGGATGTAAAAGTATAGTGTAAAAGACCCCTTGTAGTATTTTGTTAAAAATGTGCAGAACAACGGCATCTTTGTAATGCGTAATAAAGGACCCTCGATCTTAAAAGAGAAATGTTACACAAAAATATTTTTTCTTTATTCAAAATCTTGTTTGTTTTTATTCAAAAGACTATTTTGTTTTATTCAAAAATCTTTTTTATTTATTTTTATATCTTCTGTAATTTTATGAAAATCTGTAATCCAGAAATATTGTATCTTTTTCTGGCAATTAGTGGTAATCCAGAAAATCTGTATTTTTTGTGGTAATTATGTGCTAAAATAACGTATGTTTTCATATGAAATCAAGGTGTGGGGTCCCTTGTACCCCTGGTAGTATATTTGTGAAAATTATGTAGAATTACGGCATCTTTGTAATGTGGGGTAAAGGACCCCTCGATCTTAAAAGAAGAATGTAATACAAAAATATTTTTCTTTATTCAAAAATCTTCATTGGTTTTATTCAGAAACCTTTTCTTTTATTTTTATATCTTCTGTAATTTTGTGAAATTTTGACGTCCAGAAATATTGTAGTCTTGTGGCAATTAGTGGTAATCCAGCAAATCTGTACTTTATGTGGCAATGTAAACTTTTTATATAAAATAAAGGTGGGGTGAAGGACTCCTCTTAGTAGAAGTATCGGAATTGTAGCTCTTGCATTAACCACTTTTCATTTCCCTACTAAGTCAAAATACAATTCTGAAGAATTTCCTACAACATTTACAACAATGAAATTTGAATTTTATTTAAGCAATTTTCTCTGGAACAGCCAGAGTTTTCGAGACTATATGCCTAGACTTGAACCTTCTATGTTGTTGAGATAATTCCTTTACCTTTGGGGATGTTGGCAGGGTTCTTTATAATATTAACGTTTTATAATTGGCAAATAATAAAATAAAGATTTTGTGCTACGATGGCAAAGCTTTCGTTATGTTTGTGGAGCTTTCCTGTGCGTAGCCTTTCTCTTTCGTATTAGTTTCGGTGTATCAAGATGTCATAGCTATTTTATTTACTGCGTGTAATAATAGAAACTTAAGTTTGTTGCCAGTATATTGTTTATTTATGTAGGTATTATTTTCTTTTATTTTTGTTTCAGCTCATATCCTTTCGCCAAATGTCATTAAAACTTGTCGTTGTTGGGAATTGTGTGCAGGAACCTGGATTGTTGTAGTGAAGAAGACTTATAAGTAAGTGGTGCAAGTCTGTTTAACTTTTGTAACCCAAAATTAGCATACTTATGCTGTAAGACATATTAGAAAAACTTCATTTTACCTTCACTTCCTCGTTCTACTTAACCTAATTTACATGCCGTCAAAGTTACAAGACATTGGCGTTTTGGAATGTTTAGGCATACTATAGCAATTGCAGCACATAAAATTCTGCTAGATATCAGTTACTTATTTGTGGATAATTTTATACTTAAGTATCGTCGTTTAAACATTTTATTTCTACCACATATCATAACGCAATACATATCATAATTCTTTCGTTTTCTTCACATGCTATTGCCCTATCTCATGCCACTCGGAGAGTAATATCTTCCTTGTCAGCTTTGAAATGAAATTCGTAAATTTAATTCATTTTTCTACATTTTCACTGAAAATCATTTCACGTGTCGCCACCTGAATGCTGTGTCGTAACACCCTTTTGTGTTTGTATAATAGAGCAAGTTAATACGATACTTAGCCGACATATCCTACCCTATCCACCTGATATTACGGACTTAGTACAAAGGAGAAAATGTATTAAATTTTTTATATACCTGCCACGGCTTTCTGGGTGTGGAATAACCAATTCTCTTCATGCTGGAGCGATGAGAGCATCAGAGAGGATGAGCAGTATACGCCCTACCTAGTTGAAGGCATGCAATATACAGGGGAAGTGTAGTTCTTCTTCCCTCCACGCTAAGGGCATGCCGGAACAAACAAAATTGTCTGCCCGCCTCGTCGAAGGCGTTCTGACACCCTTGGATATGGTTGAAGACCCCTGTCCGCCTGGTTCAAGACGTGCCGGAACGTGGAAAAGTACTATACGCCTTGCCTAATTGAAGGCTGGCTATACACTCGGGATGAATGAGTTATTCTGCCCGCCTGCCTGATTGCGTGCTGGAGCAAGGAAGATGTCTGGCTGTCTGACTAAAGGAGTGCCGGCACCCGAGGATAATTTCGTAGTTTCTGCTTGCCTGGTTGAAGGCGTGCCACGGCTAATGAGTGAAATATTGTAAACCACTGCCCGTCTAGCCGAAGGCGTGCCGAGGTCACAGTAGTGATTATCCGTCTGGCTGAAGACGTGCAAAACCTGACAATGTAATTGGGAATTCCTTCCTGCCTGCCTTAATGAGTAATTTCAGTCTTTAACTCTTTCGTTTCAGATTATGTTATTTTATATACATATAGATTTCTTATCTATTGAATTTTAGTTATTCTTATCAGATGATTTTATCTGCTGAATGTTCTGATTCTTTTTTTTTTTATTTTTATTCCTGCGGATGTTAGTATCCTAATCAATTGCGTTAGTTATAAAATGTAATTCTATGAATGGTCAAAAGCGTGATTCTATATAATACAAACCAGGGGAGGGAAAATTACTGATTTTTATGAAAGAAACGCGAGTGACGTTAAAAGTTCACAAATCTCTATACTGTATAGGCATAATGAATTACTGTTTGAATTGTATTCTTACATATTTGCATATGAATAATTTGTAAGAACCAAACTGTCTTGTTCAGAGACTTACATTTTAATTAGGAAGCTGTAAATGACGTATTTACGGTGGAGAGGCGACACGAGAAAAATAGTTTTTTGGACATTCGATAATTCAATCTGTGCTTGCTATTGCACAAATGGAATAAGCATGTGTTCTCACTGTAAAGAGGCTGATATCATAAATACCTCCTTGCTCATACAGATGGCAGGTAAGCACTATAAAAATGATCGTCTGCTCTTTAGATACTCCCCCAGATTGTTTGTAAATAGTGAAGGTTAGGTTAAGTTGGGATAGTTAACTCTGTAGTTACCGTAAGTGACTTTTACTTCACGTAACACGTGTAGTCCTTCGAAATTAAATCCAAAATAAAGTATACAACGTGGTGATTTCTCGTTTAGAGGAGATTCCAAAAAGACATTCAAATGATCTAATAAAATTTGCATATAAGTAGGCATATAAAAACGTTTACTCTCATGATTGACATGGATACCAAAGCAATGGTTCACAGTGTTTTAACGAGCATTGTGGGGTAACCATAACATTATTGTGCAGTACAAATGAAGGATTATCTTTAATATTTTATTTAACACAATTATGACAGTAATTATTATGCAACTGAACCAATTATTATTCTTGTAATGAAATGGTCTATTTCAGTACCGCATGGCAAAAAGTTTTATCAACCGACGGGATGATCTTGTACATGCTTCGAAGCCTTTTTTTATTTTTATTTTGAAATATAATCCTTCCGTTTTATTACTGGTACACTTCGCATCAAAAAACTTGCGACAGCGAACGCCGTGCAGCTAGGCAACCCAAATGGCACCTTGTTATCCCACAATCGTGTCTGGTAAACAGACCCCTCTTTCTTCTTCCTTCGTCACACCCATAGTAAAATCAGCAAATATCATGAGCACGTTATTTCGGTAGGTTTTTTTGTTTCTGTTTTTTCTTTTCAAAATAGACATGTATTAGTATCGAATTTTATCGATAAAATGAAAGAATAAAAGCGAGACGAAACAATATACGTAAGTTGAAGGAGGGAGAAATTTAAACACACAATGAAAAATTGAAACCGTTGGGTGCCTTCAGGCAAAGGCAGAGAAATTAGAGAGAGAGAGAGAGAGAGAGAGAGAGAGAGAGGGAAGGGGAGAAAAGATGGAGTACAGATAAAAATATGGAATTTAAATGTAGTAAAAAAGAACCTAACATTATAAAGTGCAGTGCTCACAAATCTAACAGGAAGATAGAAGGGACATTTGAATTTTATATGTTTTTCAGGGCTATTCGAATATATAAAGGGCGCTTGAAAATTCATTTAGACCCTTTCAATATTACGACCAAAGTTGATGGTCAGATTAAATACTCATGATTTCCAGTGGGGACACATTTAGGGTAATGTCAAAAGTGTAACACACATGATTTGTTTGTGTGTGGTTCGGCTGCAAATTCGATGAGGCTCTTTGAACGTACTGGTTCGGAATAAATTATAATAATGAATTCCGCCAGGAATTTCAGATTGGCGTGTGTAAAGTCAGAATTGGGAGGGTGTAGGTAGCTTTACAACGTTTCTGTCAACTTTTGACCGTGAAAATATAGTAAAAGTTGGGGATATTCGCAAGGATTTGGGGCTGACCCCCCTCTTACTTGCCTGGAGTCTGGCGCAATCACTGGTTGTAACAAACAATGTAGATACCGTGGTTCATATCTTCCATTCCAGACTAGTAATGTAAATTGATCATACAAAGAACATGAATGGATAATAATTTTTCTGCTGAATTTCTATCAGAAAGAACCAAGATTATAATTCCAAACTGTATCAAAATGAAAAGTTCCAAATGTTCAAAAGCAATATTCGCATGTTCCTATAGGCATACCAGACATTACATGTTGCACATTTCAAAAGTGAAAAAAGAACACATAATATTATGTTCATGAATTAAATTATAGGATGGAAACGAATTTTTTGCCAAACTAATATAAAAATAATTCTTCTCTTGAAATAGCTAAAAAAGGGGACTATTTTCTACTCATATCTTAATATGTATCTGTTCCGAACATGCCACTCTAGATTCCACCTATTGTGAATATAACGCTTTAATAATTACAACATTAATAAACCCGGCAGAGCTGAAACGGGCCCCGACTGTCTGGGGATGCTGGTCAGGTTTTGGACTGTGTCATCAGGTTTAAGATTTGAACGCATTCTGACGCGGTGATTCGATGTGTGATTTGATAACCTGGAAGATGGTGGAGAGATTTTAATTGTTTAATTGCGTTTGAACAGTGTTTATTTCAGGGGTGACCAGGATCGGAGATGTTACCCCGAGAACACGAAAAATACGACATCAAAATTCCCAGTTAAATAGATTTTCCAGACCGGGTCACTCATGTTTGGGTCAGTCCCTATCACCGGGTCATCGAAAGTGACCCGGATTTGGCTGTGGAATACGCAAAAACAGAGAGAGTGTGTGTACATCAAGAGAAGAAATAAACATGAATAGAGAGAAGGAGAGGTAAAAGAAGAGAAAGAAGCAGCGAAGACACGATAACAATACATCAAGAAAGAGAGTAAGAGAGAAAGATCAATGAAAAATATGAAAACTACATTATCATTATGCTAAACAGCACACACACCTGTTTACTCGGATTCTGACCAGTAATATTTCGTTAAGTTCTCCACAGTCCCGATATGAACCTTTGTTTGAATACTTCAGTGTTTGCGGAAAAGAAACATTGGTGGGGAATCGAACTCAGGTTTTCAAATTAGAAGTCCAGCACGATAGCGATACTCCACAGGCGACTTTTTGCATATCGTGCTCAACAAATGCTATAGTGTTTGTTTCTACGAATAATAACATGAAAATGGATAGTTCATATCAATGTCGTGTTCTTAACTGTCCCCCCTGAGGTTTAATTTGGACTTTTCCAACCAACATTCGTAAATCGTCTTTCTCTCTATAAGAGAGAATAAATATAAATCAAATATGTATATATTTATGATTTATATTTATATCTAATAATTTCTCATCATATAAATAATTTCTCTCTCTATAGATCATGTGCTCCATTCCACAGTCGGAAATATTATCCGTTTTGAATGAGAAGTGATTAGATTCTTCACGACCGCTTTTTTAAAAAAGCTGGCTTGAACAGGATTCGAACCTATGTTGGTTTGCTTTAAAACTTCAAACTACAGCACTTTTCCTCTACTCCATTTTGCCAACGAAACACAGCACTCATGAATTATGAAGTTCAATTCATATAACATTGAGGAAAATATAACATTGAGTATACGTGATATATTTTGTCTGTACGTATTCTTTAGTAAGTCAACACATGTGTATGCATGTCCTGTTTGTCATGTCGAATTATGAAATGAATATAGTATGTGAGTTTTAAGAACAAATCCAGTTTAGGGTAAGTATTATGACATTTATTGTCTTTTATTTTAACGTAAACCAGCCTGAACGAAGCTAGCATCATAAAAAAATATCATTAGCAAATGGAGAAGTTAAAACTGCAATTAAGAGTTCTAATACACTTCGTGTAATATAACAAGTTGAACGTAACACAAATTAAAACTTTTGACAGTTTTTATTTAAGGATCAAAAGTCATCACTTGCAGGCGACTCGAACCTACAACCATAAGGTTTCCTACTTCAGCAAGTGCCTCAGGATTGAATTTGATTCGGCATCATATGTCTATATTACTCGAAACTGTAGGTTTTTGTAAATTTCCGAACGGAATAGCTTACTGACAAGTCGCTTAGCATCAAAATTATCTCCACATTTTCAACTCCTGTTGAATAAGAAAAGAATAGTGTTAGCGGTGTAGAACTTGGCTACCCTCGTCGCCCTCATGGCCCAAGTCTTCCAGGCCCTTGGTAATTTTACACTCAGTCAATTATAATCTGAGCGCACTCTTTAGCAGCACCTAGAAAGTTTAAGTTCAGAAATTGAACTATGCGGCAACCTTGCAACATCATCAGTGACCACTGCGCGGGTTTTAATACAATGAGTGTATTAGTGCAGTTTTCGAGTACTAATCTTTGTGAAGAAAAAAATGTTTGTATATCTAGTCGTGATGTAGCAAAAAAATATGTGAATAAAAGTAATTAGAACTTTTCTCTTTCTTTTTATTGTTCATAAAATAAATTATAATACAGCGATGTTGCTATGTCTGTAAAAATTAACGATGAAGTTTTGCTTATTCCCACTTACGTCAAATACGGTTTTCGAAACTTTTGACAAATTATATAACATGATTTTCATATGTATAGAATCTAACAAAATAGTAGTCAATAGAAGATTAACTCATAAATGCACGAAACATAGTAACTGAAAAAAATCAGTATTATATAACTTTTATTTTGCTTTCATTTTCGTAAGAGTTGAGCTCAAAGGCTGTTTGCCTGATGTCTTCGTGGCCGTGCGAGCTGCTTCGCCTTATTTTTTTCCTTTTCGTGCATAAAGCTGGCGACGCGAGTTAGAATCCCGAAGCTTGCTCTTCTTTTCTCACAAAGCTCCGTCATCTATGTTCGTATTGCTTGGACGTAATAGTTTGGTTCCTGTCATTATGCAAAGAAATCTGACAACGATTACTATTCCTTAAATAAGGGTTAACCATTTCAATTTTTAGTCTAATAATATCGACAGGTTTATTAGTCATATCAAAATGTTTAGAAAGGAGAAGTTTAATCGAGACCATATTCGCGGACGACAAACGTGAGGTCAGTGACTCTCTATCTGCTATACTGTAATTTAATCACTTGCACGAATCCTTGCAGAAGGCTAACCAAATGAAAAGCGTCTGCCAACTTTAAACACCAAAATAGAAACAGCTAGATAAATCGAGATCACTGAACCCAAATTTGAAGTGAGTTTATCTGTACTTATCTTCGTTTAGGCGCTAGCCTCCATTACAGATGGAGGAATCAAAATTAAGAGGTCCAATATATTAAGGTAGCTAACAGACAGAACATAGCAAGTGGACAGGAGAAATTAAAGGAGCTTTCTTGTTCTTGCTCGATCTAAATCCACATTGTTCTCACCTAACGAATATCACTTTTTTCTTGATTTTGGTAAATTATACTGTTTTAGAATTGCATTTCTTTAAGTAAACTTACATCAGGCCACATTGCATGCACAAAGTATCACTTTCTGATAGTATAATAATGGTTCCAAAATACAAGTTGTATTCCCCCTACTTTCTAAGGTAAGTTGGAGTTTTACAAATAAGTTTGCTGTATATTATTCCCCCAAATGCATCTAATCAAGTGAACAAAATATTTTAAGATTTTGAAAGAAAATTATATTGGCGTAGGTCAGGGTTTCTCAACGTCGAGGTCGCGACCCCCAGAGGGGTCATGAGTTGTGTGTAAGGGGATCGCAAGAGAAGGTGAAAAAATTAATTAATTTAGCTAGGGGTTGTAGGTTAAAACTAATAAATTTCGAAGACGATATTTTATTTTGCTTATTGTTTTTATAATTAGGGTCTACTAAAATAATGTAATTTGTTGAATAGTTCTGAATAATGTAATTAGGATGTTTATTATCAAATACAGCACATCAACGGTCATGTTTTGAAATGTCCTGTTTTAGTTGCAGGATGAAAAAGGTTGAGAAACGCTGGCGTAGGTGGAAAGCGAACCTATGATTCTCAGTGTGGAAAGTGCACATAGCTAATCACGCTAATAACCACGCCAGCAATCGGTTGTTATCCAACTTTCAGCTTATTCTTATTGCTTGTTTGCTTACACTCATTTCGCAGACTTGTGGTTTCCCTCTTTTTCTGAATATGATTGTATTCAGATATTGTATCGATGAGGATGAGGACTCTCCCGGAAGGAAAAGTTGGTCTACTGCTCCAACGCTGACCAGACATGTTGGGAGAGGAGAGCAAAAGCTCACAACTGTGATCGCCACTGTCTTATTATGATTGATTCAAACATTTGCATCGTTAAAATTAACATAAAAATTAACATATATTTACAAAGTAGTTCTGTAAACATTTCATGTAACTGACAGAGGAGGTTGAAAATTAGGAATAAAAATGTCGTGTGTGTATTGTGAAGTGTATGTTTTTTCGCCTCCTAATATTATAACCACAGCACGGAATTTTCGAAACAACGAATATTTCAATATAGGTTCTGACTCCTACATTCAATGTCCAAGAAGATGATATAGTCACGAAAGAAAAGTATTACGGAACAAGCATCGCTTCTTTTTTTTTAACAAGAAAGCTCATTGATAGACACTCAAAGCTTGAACCTGTCTCTTGCAGTCCCTTAAACATATCACGGCTTAGGCATAGGTGAGTGTCTGGCCCATAAATATAAGGTAAATGCACAAAACAAAAAAGACACTAAATATTATGTTCCCGAAATACCTTTTTTGGGGTTTCTCTACGCCGAGGGAAATTGTCCCTTACATATGCGAGGGACTTTCGACCCCACAGCACATGTTTGGCCATTAAATTAGAGTTAAGTAACTGAATAAATACTCCCAGACATTACAAAAGAAATATAGGTTCTACACAATAGAAAGGGAGATATATTCTCACTATATACCAGCATTATTCATGCCTTAATATTTTCAATACATTATACATGTTATGTCAATGTCCGCCTTCCGAAGATTTCAGGATTATTGTAACAATTACATTTTAACTTTCCACTATACTTTTTATCCTTGTAGCGTTAACAAATAAGATTTTGCAGTGTAACGTGCTTATTTCTCTAATATTCAAGGTTATTTTTATTCTATGGGAATATATTAGAAATATTCCGTGCATTTTTTCACGATACCAAGTATTCTAATTCCGGGACAAGTTCCGGCATATTTCTAATTACCTAGGAATACTCCCGGAATATTAGGAAATAAAATGTAACAATCCTGGAATATCCTTCTTGCAAGGGAGTCATTTTAAACACATGCATAGAATGAGAAACGAAGTAGTTTAAAAACACGAAAATATTCGTATCTTATAACTTTTGACTTTTGCTCTGGGAAATACATTTTCAGAGAAAAACAAAGCAGAGTTTACTTCCATAATATTCACTGTTGTTCCACAGGGAATATACAACTGTCAGTTATCGGAAGTTTCACTGCAATAATAATAATACTTATTCCTATAAACGTGACTTTGAACTTCCACGACGCATAGAAACTGCATCAGCTGTTATTGTTTATTTCCTTTTTCCTGTACTTTTGTTATTTTGGATATTAGTGAGCACTAATTTGTCTATAAGTGATTGATTTAAGAACTTTTCGCGTGCCTTTTTGTTTAAAGAACTTACAGAACGAAGTTGGCTATTTCCAAACATGAACTTAGTAATTCATGGCTTTTATATCTAGGTGGCAAAATGGAGTAGAGGAAATGTGCCGGAATTTGATGTACTAAAGCAAACCAACATAGGTTCGAATCCTGTTCAAGCCAGCTTTTTTTACAAAGCGGTCTTGAAGAATCTAACCATTACTTCTCATAAAAAATAGATAATAATTACAACTGTGGAATGAAGCACGAGTCATTATAGAGAGAAAGACGATTTACGAATGTTGGTTGGAAAAGTCCAAATTAAGTCTCAGGGGGGACAGCTAAGAACATGACATTGATATGAAGTATCCATTTTCATGTTATTATTCGTAGAAACAACCACTATAGCATTTGTTAAGCATCTTGAGTAAAGTCGTCTGTGGAGTATCCCTATCGTGCTGGACTTCTACTTTGAAAACCTGTGTTCGATTGCCCATCAGTCAGTTTCTTTTTCGCATACACTGAAGTATTCAAACAAAGATTCATCTCTGGACTGTGGAGAACTTAACGAAGTATCACTGGTCAGAATCCGAGTAAACAGGTATGTGTGCTGTTTAGCATAATGATAATGTAGTTTTCATATTTTTCATTGATCTTTCTCTCTTACTCTCTTTCTTGATGTATTGTTATCGTGTCTTCGCTGCTTCTTTCTCTTCTTTTACCTCTCCTTCTCTCTATTCATGTTTATTTCTTCTCTTGATGTACACACACTCTCTCTGTTTTTGCGTATTCCACAGCCAAATCCGGGTCACTTTCGATGACCCGGTGATAGGGACTGACCCAAACATGAGTGACCCGGTCTGGAAAATCTATTTAACTGGGAATTTTGATGTCGTATTTTTCGTGTTCTCGGGGTAACATCTCCGATCCTGGTCATCCCTGAAATAAACACTGTTCAATCGCAATTAAATAATTAAAATCTCTCCATCATCTTCCGGGTCATCAAATCTACATCGAATCAGTCGGTAACCTTTTCAGCTCTGCTGTGTTTATTCCATCTGTGCGAATTGTTATAAACACTAGTTCATTAGTGTTGTAATTATTAGAAAGTTATATTCGCAATAGGTGGAATATATAGTGGCATGTCCAGAACTGACAAATGTTAAGATATGAGTAGCAAATGCCCCCTTTTTCAGCCATTTCAAGAGAAGAATTATTTTTATATTCGTTTGGCACGAAATTCGTTTCCATGCTCTAATTTGCCAACATAATATACATGTGTTTCTTCTTTTCACGTTTGCAATGTGGAACATGTAAAGTTTACTATGCCTATAAGGAACATGCTAATTTTGCTTTTGAACATTTGTAACTTTTCATTTTGATACAGTTTGGAATTATAACCTTGGTTCTTTCTGATAGAAATTAAGCAGAAAAATTATCATTCATTCATTTTGTTTTTATGTTCACTTTGCATTCGTAGTCTGGAATAGAAGGTACGGTCTATGGTATCTACTGGGTTTGTTACAATCAGTGATTCCGCCAGACCCCGGTCCCTGTGGGGCTGTCGATTCTGGAGACTACCCCGAAGTTTTTGACAGAAACCGTGCAAAACTCTAGTCCCATTTTGACTTTACACACCCCAATCAACAAATCCTGGTGGAGTTCCTTATTACAAAGTATTCCGAACCAGTATATATAATAAGCTTCACCGAATTTGCAACCGAACCCCGCGCAAAAAAAACATGTGTGTTACACTTTTGACATTATCCTAAATGTGTCTCAAAACTCTGGAGTTTCACTGGAAAATCATGAGTATTTAATCTGACCACCAAGTTTGGTTTCCATTTTGAAAGTGACTTAATGAATTTTTGAAGAACCCTTTATATATTCAAAGAGCGATGAACAAATATAAAGTCCAAAAGTCACTTCTATCTTGCTGTTAGATTTGTGGGAAGCGAACTCTATTGTGTGGGAACTGAACTTAATCTTTTTACTATGTTCAAATTCCATATTTTTATCTTTACTTCTTCTTCTTCTTCTCTCTCTCTCATATCTCTACCTCTGTCTAACAGACATTCATCGGTTTCAATGTTTCACTGCGTTTTTAAATTTCTCCCTGCATCAACTTATGTATATTGATTCGTCTCGCTTTTATTCTTTCATTTTATCGATACTAATATATGTCTATTTTGAAATACAAAAACGTGCTCTTGATGTTTGCTGATTTTAGTTTGGTCGAGACGAAGGAAAGAGAAAGAGGGGGTCTGTTTACCAGATACGATAATGGGATAAGAAGGTGCCATTTGGGTTGCCTAGCTGCACGGCGTTCGCTGTCGCAATTTTTTTGATGCGAAGTGTACATCACTAAGAAAGTGAACAAATTTGTTAGTGCTGCTGGGTTTCTTCTTTCTCTAGCGAGGAGACGATCGAACCAGATGACCTGTCTGAAATTATTCTGTGAAGGCCACTTAGAATTGAACCTTAGTTGGCTCCTCTTTTTTACGTAAAATAGAAGTTTTACTTTTGAATAAGGCACTGCACTATAATTGGAAGTTGATAATAGGTAATGAAAGCTAGGAACTTCTTATTATTCATTTGCACGAACACAAGATTTTTTTATATTTTTCTGGTTGTGGAGTATCTTCAGACAGGGCTCGATGCATATACATCGTTGCTTACAAACCTTCTCTCAAGAATACTATGATTAGTGTCGATTTCTTGAATAAAGGAGTGTCTAGAATCGCCATCATTGTGTCTTAGTTACATCGACAGAGTTCTACAAGAAAGTTGTCAGCATAAAACTCATGATAGAGTTGCGATTTTGTCATACACAGCTATCTGACAACAAAATACACCTCTCGCTACTCTTCTTGTTGGCCTTAACTTTTTGCAAAATTTTATACAACGTACTAGCTATACGATTGGTCCTAAAAGCACTCTGTCCATTATTCCAAATTGCGCAGTAAGTCTTTTCTTCAGCAGAGGCATGAGCATTAAGATTATAGCATCGTAGTTCTCTTTTGTAAAAAAATATGGAAACTTCCGCCCTTGGTAGTGTCTCCACATTTTGTAAATCAAAGCATGTGTTGTACGTGGAGATGGAAATATAAACTGCAGCTTTCACGAGTGCACTATCTGTTTCTTCCTTCTCGCGTTGCTATATTCCCTTCGACACGAGGAACATTCATTTCAGGCTCTTCTTCTGTGGGGCAGCTTTTTTCATTTTGAAGGTTTTTCAAGCGTCACCCTTATCTTTTTTACGCCTTTGAAATGACAAGTTGAAATCGTTGATAGATACATTTCTGTACATAGCTTAGGAAACGGGATCTTCTCACCCATCGCAGAATTCATCTTACATGTTTGGATTGATAAGTTGCTAAGCCCGTTTCTGATTATCTTTACAAGTAATAATGTTGTGACGCTCCGGCCTTAACTTCTGTGGTTAGCTCCAGGCAAGGATTCTTCAATATAAACCTCAGGATAGGTAACACCAATCGCGGGCGTATCGTGACGTCATATATAAAACTGCCAATGGCCAAGGTGCCTGCTTTGATGGACCTCAAAACTGGAGGCGAGGCAACACTTGGAATATTACTATAATCCTTTACCTAGGGGACTCAAGATCAACTAGCGGGTTATGTCGTTCGACATAAGAAAAACAGAAGTACTTCGACTAAGAGTTTATTCGTCTGAGAAGACGCAGAATATACAAGCTCTGTTGACGGATCCCCGACAACACTATTTATCTACATAAGGTAAATTATCTTTCTCAGATATATATAGTTTATACAAAATCTTATAACTGAAACTATTCACTTTCAGCATAAAGCAATCGGCAACATTACATAAATAATATCACGATAATTCTCCACTTCATTTTCCATTCATAAAACAAGTAATTTCCTAGTAAGTTGCTAGGTTAACACTCCGCATATAAAAAAAGCCTGCCATCTAAATAGCTTTACTAATATTATAACACCCAACAATTGACAACTCGCACGGAAATTCACGCTGCATCGTCCAACATAATGTGCACTTGCGAGCAAGTATACCACACCGGAAATATAGCTTATCTACATCTTTCTCTTACGTGTGCAAATACAGGTAACATAACTATAATGCTGTGCAAACTTTTAGTGCTATATAAGTTGTATAATCTAACAAAACCAAATTTACATAATTTAAACCTAAATCAATGTAAACCGAACATAAACTTTATTACATAATCATGGGCTTTCCTTAAGCTATTGCATCCATTTGCCAAAACTAATACAGCCTTGCCTAACGTGGCTCACATGGCTACATGTAGCCATAACAAAGTCTTCCTCTAAATATTCCGGTTACTTGCCAGAACGGCAATAATAGAAGTCAACACGGGACACCGATTTAATATGCAATTTCGCAACTTCAATTCGTTCCGCTCATGTTACTTGTTATACGTGCTTCCTAGATCTATTTTCCCGATGAACTCCTGTGTACTGATTCTTCAAAGTACCGTGATAGTAAGAAACATGCCTTTCACTTATGTCTAATGTCTTTAACAAAAACGTCTTACACTCCTGGGCACGCTCATCAGTTAAAAGCATGTAATACACATAAGTGGATTTTCCACGGCTGTTATCGGATTCAGTTCTACTTCGTTTCTTTTTAATTTTTATATGTGTACCGATAATAAATGTCAGTTGCTTGTTTTAATCACTTCATTTTTTTTCGAAAAGTCTACTGTACACTTTCTTTTGTATGTTTCTGCGCATAGTGCCTGATACACAGTCCAAGAAATTGCTTTTTTCCGGTTGCACTTTGACATTACTTTCCGCTATTCCAGTTTGCTTTTTTCTCATTTCTCAGCTAAGTAGTTATATTCCTTTGCCTGTCAAGGAACAGTTTCTTGCCAGGAATTGTATTTGTAGTTTCATCTGCTACCGGTACCACACTTGGAACAGCTGCACTTACACCTGAATTGTCTTCTACCACATTTGGATTATCGACTATATATCGATCATTTCTCCCCACAGCTAATTAATCTGCTACCATCTTATTTGAATCACAACTGCAACTGTCAGACTGATATGTTTTGTCTACACCACTTTCGTCTATGTCTTCTAAGAAATACGACTCGATTTCACATTCAGGAACCCGATTAAAAAGAACATTGCTATGCTCTGTCATCAGTCAACAAGAAGCAACAAAGAAGCCTGTTTTACGGAACCGACCCATCATTTCGCCCAATACTTTGTAATGTGTAGCTCTTCTTCCTTTTCTTTTACTTACTGGAATTTTCTTCCCAAGAGCACAAACATCACATAACTTGAATGATATGTAACCAAATGGAAAATCGGTGAAAACATTAGTTACCATTCGTGGGATACATAAAAAAATTAACAATTTATCCCCTCCTTTATTATTGTTTTATTCTTCTTATAATGAGAATAGCTTTTATGTGAATAGTAATACCTAAATAATACGTCAGAGAGTTTAGTCAAGGAATTATTATGGCATATTAAATACCATATTATAGCCAGTGTCTTTTTAGTAGCTATTAATTTCGGAAATATCAAAAGGCAACTACTATGGTATAAGCCTGTCATTGGTCTATACAAGAGAATGATCATAAACAATGATAAAGTCAATAAGCATTCTCATTATCGTCAGTTCTGGTTGTATCTCTTATAAATTGAGTTCCTGAATATGTAATAATATATCCCTGAAATAAAAATTTTACCATGTAAGTTCACCTTCCTGGAGGAACTTTCACTACGAGATAATATTACCTGTGTCTTTCCAATCTGGTCATCCGTGGAAACGCCACACCATTGGCCTATATGTAAGTTATTACTTCGACATTCACCCGGTTCTATAGTTACTATCTATAGGTGAAGTTCAAAGATTAGGCAAATAATTAGGTAAAATTTTGTGTGTTTATTTCTGATTTTGTAATTAATTCTTTTCACGGAAAAAAATAATAAACAACTGAAGAAAAAAATATAAGAAAATAACTTCCTTTTTCTTTGTAAGGATAGACGAGTAATTTAGCTGAACTTTCTTTCTACTAACAAAAATCACTTTCTCAGAATAACTAAAATTATTACTTCCTTCCCTAATTAATAAGAAACATAAACTAATATGACAGCATGAATTAATTATGCCCGGAATACCTAATAATTTTTCATTGGATCAACCTAAATTATTTACTTGATTTTTGAGTTTCTTAAGACCTGATAGAATTAGTTGAGAATTTCCAAATTTAAATACCTGATAAAAGTTTTCTTAGGTGTCCCTACTCACTCTAATACAGAATTTACATATCTCAGTGTAATCCCTGAAGTACCTGAATTTACTTATTAAACCTTTAGTGAAATTTATATCTAAATGCTCTAGGTTACTAGAGGATCTATCAACTACGTGCTGTATAACTACAGAACACCCACAGTTACTAATCCAATATACCAAGGAAGCTACTGTGAACCAGAACAGACTCAACCATTTAACTACAATTCCAATTTAACTCTTTTCACCAAAATCACTAGCACAAGGGAAAGCACTGTAAGATACACACTTCCGAATACTTTTCGTTCTTTTTAACACTTTCAAACACACCATGAAGAAATATAACTTTTTCCGTATACTTTCTCACACTCTATATAAAATGATTCACTAATCAAAATGAAATTACTATTTAAATCAGATTGGTAATCACTATGTAAGAAACTGGATTTTATAAAAACTCGAATATCTATATAATTAGATATTACGAAATACGATTTCATTTACACAACTACTCCTGACGACATATACACAGCCTTCACTGACGGCAAATTTCACAACCAGACCCGACGACTTTCGTAAAACCAATTGATTTTACCACCACATGGTTCCTCCAACGCCTTCACTTCCCGCTTCTGACCTTCGAGAGCCAATCAGATTGAACTCTCGTTACATACAGTTATCCAATCAAATTGAATACGTATAAGTATTTGAATTCAGAAGCTTTCTATAATGGAAGTGTGGACAACCAAAGAGTAGCCATTTTGGAGAAAACATACACAATAAAAGTATAAAAATGTTACACATTACAACTTTCACATGACTTCAATAGTTCATTCTAGTTGGCCGCAAGAGATATAATAATATAGTCCTTCCAAATATCTCAGTCAGGAGATACAGCACAATACAGTCAGTTTGTTTTTGTATTCCCTATCGTAACTCCTTCAGCATCGCCCTCTTATTATGGATATGGTGCTCTCATTTTGACCGAAACTGGAGTTACGACAAAATAGCACTCAGGTGGCGATGTTTGCATATTTTTTGCTGCTTTTACAGTGGTAATAAATCTAATAGCAGATAGTTGTTGTATTTTAATCTATGTAACATCAGACATTTTCATAATGTCTAATTGGAAAAGCTTCTTCGAGAAATGTAAAATGTTGATAAAACATATTTTCCTTGGATGTAGTACCCATTATATTAATGTGCAAGTAGCGTAACTAACTGGCTCTGCGACCCCTCTCCGCAACTTTAAGTTGGTGGGTACTTTATTATTAATGAGAGACGACAACGTCACAAAGATCACGCACATCCCCAAACTGCTGGGGTGGTTTCTACGGTCCTGTCTATGTACTAGGTTATTTGTTTTATTTCGGAGCAGTTTAATATCTAACGAGATGTTTGTTTTAAGAACAAACAGGTACTAATTTGCTATCGCAGATTATGACTTTGCAATACTATATATTTTTTTGTGAAACTAGTCTTGTGTTAGTAGTACTATTTTTAATGTACTATGTTCTGTTTCAGCTTTCTTCTCTATCGAAAGAATCATAGCTGTAGTTTTATGAGATCTGTTAAAATACACAAACAGGGGAATTTTACACTTTTCTTAAAAGTATGTGCGGTCAAGGACATATTAAGTTGTAAAATTGTAAAACTAATAGAAAAGTCATGCGTTTGGCTTGTAGCACAAGATTTATTGAACGTTAAGGAAACTTTTAACAAATGATTTATGTAAGAATATTTGGCTCAGTAAACGCTTCCGTGTGGATAAATAGTAAAAAGAAGAAAAACATTTAAAAGTAGTTTATATCATCGCTATTGCAACGTGTGGACTAATCGAAGTAGTTTCCACGTATATTTCATCGCCTACTTGAAAGGAATTAATTTTCCATATTGCGGCGGAATGTTAAGCTACTGTCGCAAATTTTGAAACATCGTGAGCGACCGATTGCTAAAATTGCGAAATGTGTGTGCTGGTGTGTTGCTGTTATACTTATTGTTTGCTTCTGTGTACTCCTGAATGCCTCTAGAGCCCTTAGAAATCGCATAACTTCTATTTCAGTGGATTAATTACTGAATGGACAGCGAGGTTTTATTTTGGAAAACGTGAAAATCCTTAACAATAATTTCCCTCCGTAGTTAAGCAACAATCATTGAATCATAGTCGGGCAATAAGTGTCCTGTATGGATTTAAGAATGCAAAACATCTCCATATAAATATAACAATCTAGGCAGTCTCCACAGTTTCGTCTGGAATATGTAACTATGATGGGTTAATGTACATTCAGATATAGTATTTCTATGACGTGGTCACATTTCAATAACTAAGAACATAAAAGTTTGTAAAGATATGATTGGATAATATGGGAAAATCCTTCTGGCATAACCAAAAGTTAAACTCATGCTAACTTACGGAATTGCACGTACATATGCTGTGCGGTCCTACGTCGACTTTCGTAAACGATAACAAATGTATATTTACATAATAATAATAATTTGGAATATTCAGAATACAGCAAGAAAGAGAGAAATAACTATTACTGAACACCTATACAGTTTATTGTATCCATCGAGCTAATATGATATTGTAGTTAATCAATTAGGTTGTTATTTTGTATTAATACCCTTGCGTCATTAATCTGACAAAACCAACATATTATAGAATTGCAACGCCATCCATGAAAGCAACATACTCTCACAGAGCATACCAATTACCATGATGTCAAACACTGGAAATCAGGGCTTATTATCGTAAATCAAAATACAACCTCAGATAAATATCTGAGCTATGTGTTATTTCAGCGTGATCCAGAGGAAATTTGTCGATATAAAACCGATCCTAATCAAGCCCCAAACAATACTTGAATTAAAATTATATTCAACGCTGGGAAAATACTTCTACCCTGATTCTCACCTGTATGACATCTAAACTAGTTTACGCTATTCCGTGGACCTAACTTGAGAGGTTTTATATGATAGACAGCCACGACGACATGGTCCCCTCCAGAGTTAAATACTGTGAGAGGTTTATATAAGAGCATCAAATAAATGTTATACGAGGTGGGAGTTCCTTCTAAATATAATATCTGCCAAACAAGTGGGGGGTTATCTGAAGCACATCCACCAAATACTTACTAAATGAAACACTAAGTTTCTGGATTTCAAAAACAAAGTACTTTAATTGAACTTTAACAATGTCCAGAAGTTTACAACATTCGCTGTAGTATACAAGTGACAACAGTTTACTACAAGGCACATGGTTATACACATGGTTCACTTATTTATACACCACATACACGGATTTTATATTATAGTTAAAATACATAGCAGTACAATGTATTCTACAATAATCTTCATTCGTTGTTCAACATTTCTAAAATGATGGCGATCTATAATCCGGCAACTGGCAGCGCCATCTCCTGGGCTTCTTGTTCGAACTTACTTTATAGTCTGGGTTTGCCGACATCCCTCTTAGCTTCCAGGCTAGTGTGCAGTAATCAGCACCTAATTCTTAAAAACAGGTTGAAGCTTCATCGCGAGCTAACAGACAGGGTGCCACTAAATTTCCTTATCGTTACATATGGCACTCGGACGGGCTCCAACCCTTGGTACGTTCATATACCATGAACGAGATGAAATGCATATAACCTTTGATCTGGAGAAGAATATGATCCAGAGGATGGTTGTCGGTATTGGACCAATTATAAACAATCCCTACTTAAGAACTAATTGAAGGGAATATTTGACACTTGGATAATACTTCTGCCCTGATTCCCACCTGCATGCCTTGGTAACGCAAAATAGAAAGATTAGAAACGATTATATGGGTCGTGTCAGCACTATGGCATACAGCCGTCCCGAATAATAACGAGTTTATGTTGCTGTGCGACCTGACTTGAGAGCTTTTATGTGGGGGACAGCCACTACACTCACTGTCACTTTAGTGGGAGGTTATCTGGAGGATCTCCATCAAATCATACTAAATGAAGCACTCCGTTTCTGGCTTTCAAAAATAGGGTACTTGAAAGTATCGGTAATATTATTCTAAAGAACACACTTGTTATTACGGCCTTTAATTTACACCTAACTAAAATTTTATTGATTTTGCATTGTTTAGTACATTACCAAAATGATAAAATTTAATAGCAAAATTAAATAATAGGAATGCTTCTAGAAAATCACAATTTTTGCACAGAAAGACATATTTCCATGGTAGCTTGTTTAAAAGGAAGAGTGTTAGGAAACTAAAACCAACAAATGATTGTGGGAGAAACTGAAAATAAACACGAACAACAGTTCCTTGTCAGGAATTATGTTTCATCGAGTGTAAATAAAATAAATGCTGATTCGAAATGAATCATGAAATTGGGTGAATTGTGATGTATTTAAAGGACAAAACATCAAATATAAAAAGTGTGTTATAATTCTTATATTATGTTTGACACAACAATAAAGTTATTCAACATTACAGTAGAAATAATTTAAGTCATAACAATAGTAGAAATAATTTAAGTCTTCTTTCCCGTCCCAACAATATACTTATTCAACATTATAGTAGAAATAATTTAAGTTCAAACGTTTTGAGAACATTCGGATATAAAATAATAATTATTTGAGCTAGTTAATCTCTTAATTTATTTTGGGATTCTATTATTCTATCATGATGTGTTGGTCCAAGAAAATGAATGTGACTAATTTATCGTCTGGATAACAAAGCAACGTCTCCGGACCCATCCGGCTGAAGATTAGACTAAGAAGAGAGACGTTACATGGTCACGGCAATTATTGAAGTTGTGTGTTGAGTGTCGGGCGATATTATCTTACTGATTGCCTTTTGTAGCCAGATATTAGATGATTTTTATTATTCTGCGATAATTGTTTCTGTAATTTATGTGATCCTGCAACTATCGCAGGTCAGGTATACTTTTCTAGCACATCATAAGTAGTTCTAATTATCAAAGCGATGTATCCTGCAAGTATTCATATGACAGATGGCTATGGTGGGGAAGTGTATGCCCAAACTTTTAATGGTTATATTGTAATAAATCCCATAGAGTGTGAAGTTGTGCGTTTGAGGTGCATCTGTCATGTCCAGTAATATGTTTCCTGCTTTAGTCGCATACTCTCAAGTTTTAAAATAAGACTTGAAGGTCTGTACTGCCAGGTCGGGCAGGCGTGTGATAGTGTCAACAGTGCTATTGCTCGTAGTTAGTGTTGAAGTTGGGGCGGAATTCCGGCATAGATACGCGACGGTTTAGACGCTATGATCTCGAAAGTATTTTTCGAAATCTATTTTGGCCATAAATGTAACCAAAACTGTTAGTTGCATCATGATTATTGATTGGTGTTGTTACAGATTATGTTAAGAGTATAGTCTATTTGCTTTTTAAATAATAATACAATACTAGCGACCATTTTAAGTACCAGTTAATTTGCGATTGTTTACGCGTATTTTACTCATTGTTATTACGCTCTTAATTAATATATTTCGTGTTATATATTATATTGGCTATATTTGTTCCTATTATAAAATTTCCTTATATAAAATTATATAAACGTTTTTCGTATAAATCTATGCGTTTATAACTGCACCGTTCCGGAAAAAAATATTTTTCCATTTTCAGCACTGCTCGTAGGTTTTATTTTTCAGTTTTTCTGTGTTTGTGCGGAGAAACGTAGGATTGTGTAGAGCTCTGAGAGTTTTTTTATAGCTTGTAGTATTATCATCATATTATGTTAAGCGAGTGAGGCCAAGATTTAAACTGATTCCTAAATATGTTGCTCGTTGGTCGAGATAAATATGTTTATTTTGGTACACCAAAGGTGGATGGTCCTGTATTTGCCTTTTGCTGTAGATAACTGCTAAAACCTTTTTCTCCCATTGACTACAATCTCCAACGTTTAGCCCATGGCTGGAAGAAATTAAATTGCAGTTGCTTGTATTGAACGCACCTCACGAATTTTGGTCTTGCACTGAGGAAAACCGTGCCATTTGCAAAGGTGGCTGAAAGCGAGTTTATATTGTGTACAGGAGCAGCGAAAGCATTGTTCCTTGTGTGTCTCCTGCTTTGTTTGTAACTGGAGCGACATGTATCGAAAGAGACATAAAACTGGTGACCAAGTAATTAAGATATTAATAGTTTTACATATATGTTCTGAAAACGTTGTTGTATGTGTTTGAATATAACGCATTCTAGCCACATTTGCGAAACGCTTTTGAACTAACAAGGTATACATGTAAGGGTAAATTTCCGACAACTTAAAGTTGTCGGAAAGCTTATGATTGGTTGATCGGTTCAAGCTTATGATCGGTTCGTTTTACCAGATTTCAACTAAAAAGGAAATGCTGAATCCATCACAACATTCCAGTTAACCGGGATCTCTAAGAAAATAATCTTTTATGTTCACATACATCTAACAGCGAGGCAAGGAACTTCCTCGAAGCCAGAAAGGAATGCGTAGCTATTTAGGAATACAGATTACTTTGAATGGTTCTCTATGTTATTACTCTTACCATTTGTTCTTTAGTACAGTACTGAGGACTCAGAGAATATTCTGTTGTGAGTTCTTATATTTCAGATAGTTGGACATTTTCAAATAATTCACTATAATGAGATAGTAGGCTAATTGGTCTATAATTTGTTGCAAAATGCGGATTCTTCCTTGCTTCAGTATGGTAAAAATTCGAGCCTCCTTGCAAACTGTAAGAAAGTAGTATTGTAGGAGAAGTGTGGTGAATACATATGTTAGGAAAACGAGTAGTTTTCTCGTCTCTGCTTTACTAATTCTAGTCGGATATCGTCAGTTCCAGGAGCTCTTTTTATTTGGTAAAATATTAATCGTACTTTAAACGTATCTTAGTGTTAGCAGTTTCGTAGGATACGTAGCGGGAGACGCGTGTAAGTCATCCACTCTTGGTCGTACATATTACGTTACTTCTCTATTTATTTGTCTTCTATAGGGCTTATATTGAACCTGAAACGTATTTGCAAATATTACTACTTGTAACTGAGGATTACGAACTAACCCTTGTGCGCCTTATATCACTCTGGTGCATAGCGTTGCTATGGAATTGATTAATCTTCGCTAGTAGGTCAACATTTTTGAACCATTAGTTGCTAAATCTTTGAACATATTTTCCCAATGGTGTGTATTTTTAGTTGGGTGATAAGCTGTATGTTTACGTTTAATTTACTCCCCAAGATTTTCTGTGTAAGGTGATGTGTTTGTTTCCACCGCCTTCTGGCCCATTATTTAAGTTGAATGCATAGTCGTAAACACAAATATAAATCCTGTAATTCAGATGGTCGTTTAGAAAAAGGAATGATTTGGTACTATTCTTTTCTGCTCGGTGTAGTGCAAATGTAATATTAATAACTGTTTGGTCAATCTTCTCCTTTCTATTTGGAATTTCCGTTAAATCAATCATTGAGTTTATTTCCTGCTTAAAGCGATCCCAGGTTGTGACCAAGGCTTTTACGTTTGATATATTGTTTTTGCAGTTCTATGACCTATTTTAAATTGGACTAGTTCCTGAAATGAACCGAGATCTGAAATGCAATATGGGTGTACCGGAAATGAGACTTGTTTAGCTAGAGCTGCATCTAGTATGCCCGGTCTGCCTCCGAATTTACGATAATCGGTATAGTCTAGTGGAACACTAATCTAGAAGATTGAAATGGTTACGTATTCATGAAGTATGTCTCCTGCATCATTATACATTTTTGGATTCCACTCTCTTGTTTGGCATTTAAGTAGCCAGAGAGTAATACAGAGTTTCTCTATAGCTGTAAAATCTTCAATTCCAAGTTGTGTCATTTTCTCCCTTTTTAAAGGACGCTGTTAGGCAGAGAATGACCTGTAACGGAGACCAATTCAATAATTTAGCGAGGTCTTTCGGTAGCTCAAGAATTGCGGTAAAAAGGATAATCCACCAAATTTAGTATACCGTTGGAACGTTGTACTATATTTCAAGAAAGTAAATCCTATTTGTTGGAGGCGCTGGTATAGAATTTCCCAACTATGAAAAAATTTGCAATGTACATGCACACGTGTAGTGCACATGTAAACTTTCAACTACTTGTACTCGGATTCTTTGATAGATGTGTTTTGTTTGTATGTTCCAGAATATTTCTCATACATAGCAGACATAGTAATAAAATATAATATAGAGAAAAGACAATCCTATTCGATAATAATAAAACAGAAACATACTCAGTACATAATAATTAACGGGTAAGTGAAATGAGAAGACACTTTTTCACTACGTTTACCATAGTGTTTATTGGGCGTAAACTACGGAATTTCGTAAGAAGATACTCTTAATCACAACGTGCACATCATTTATAATAGAACATATTTTATTAGAGATGGGCGACGTTAAAGCAAGGCACTAAGAAATAATTATTTTGCAATGCGAACATGAAGGAAAGGTATCATGTAATGAAAAATTAACAGGAAATATTTGTAGGATGATTTATTTCTCAATTTTGATATATTTATTCTTAATTTAGATAGAAATTGTTTAAACGAAAATACAAGTTTATAGTTGTAGGTCCCCTAAACCGCTTTACATAAAGACGTGGATTATAGAATTTAAATTTTATTTAAGTCCTTCAGCCAATTTTGGCTCAAGCTACATGTAATATATAAGAGCATTACAAATACAGCGCTTGCCTGAGAAATTTGACCAGAATTCTGATTAACCTTATCATACAAATGTTAGCTTTTTCAAATACGAACTTAAAAAAAAACTGAAAATATTTTGCAAATGTTAGAACTAAATAAATTTGTATCAATAATATTTGCATTTTAGCCTCCTAATAACTATCCAGAAAATGAGTTAGAACCTGATGTTATATTTCAGCAAGAAATCTTTTATATAACTTGAGTGATGGGAACAAATTAGACGTAAACGAACAGACAAAACTCCATACGCACTATTCATTTACCCCTTGTGTCTGTTCCCAGTGTATAGAAGTCACATTTTTGAATAACATACAGATGCTTATCAGAATAATGGAAACACCTGTAGTTGGCAACACGTCAGATGTATGGGTTGGCAGTGGTGTCGTGGCGACCGCAGCGCCGGACTGCTGGTGGTGGTGTGTTAGGTCGGTCTCCATACTATGTCAAGCGTCGTGGAACAAGAGTGTGCAGTGGCTGCAGCAGACGGAGGTAGTGTAAAATGGGAGACCTCTCAGAGTTTCAAAGAGTGCAAATTGTTGGTGCGCGGTTATGTGGAGTGAGTGTGACGGCAGTGGCTAGTGTGTTAGGTGTGTCGCCAGGGACAGTGTCGAAGGTGATGACGGCCTACACAACACACGGGAAAACCACATCGGGGAAGCGGAACAGTGGGCGGAAGAAAAGCATCAGTGACAGGGCACGCCGGGTATTAAAGCGCATTGTCACGCGGAACCGTCGTGCCACTGCGGCGCAAGTGACGGAGGAACTCAATCAGCACCTCCCCCAACCTGTTTCGACAATCACAGTCCGCCGCGAATTACATGACATGAACTTACGGGGTCGTGTTGCATGGGCCAAACCTCTCATCAGGGACCAGAACAGTTTAGCACGCCGCAAATGGTGCCGCGACCATGCAACTTGGACCATTGACGACTGGAAACGTGTGGTATGGTCGGATGAGTCACCATTCACCCTATTCCAAACCACGGGCCGTGTTTATGTGTGGAGAACGCCCAAAGAAGCGTATGATCTGCAGTGTCTCCGCCCAACTGTGAAACATGGCGGCGGCACGGTGATGCTGTGGGCCGCAATATCATGGTTTTCATTGGGTCCTGTGGTCACACTTCGCGGATGCATCACTGCCAACGATTATGTCGCAATTTTAGGAGACCACTTGCATCCTATGGTCCGGATGTTGTTCCCGGACAATGACGCCATATTCCAGGATGATAATTCACCCATTCACACAGCTGGAATTGTTGCAGCGTGGTTTGATGAACAATTGGATGAAGTTCAACATCTCTCCTGGCCCGCCCAATCCCCAGATCTCAACATAATTTAACATATGTGGTCCATCTTGGAAACACGACTCCGGCGACGATTTCCACCTCCATCCTCTCTCACAGAACTGGCCGATGCCCTGCACGAGGAATGGTGTAATATTCCACTTGCTACCATTCACGACCTCTATGCCTCCATCCCACGTCGCATCAAGGCTGTTCTGAAGGCGAAAGGTGGCCCGACACCATATTTATCTGGTAAGTTGCACTTTCGTTCAGGTGTTTCCATTATTCTGATAAGCATCTGTAGTTATAAATGAATTCATGAAAGTCTAGTATTTTTAATATTACGTACTAAACACAAAAGTTGATATTAGTGGTTTGGAGTCAGCGATTCCGCCATAATTTTCATTTTGGGTGAGGGTGTAAAGTAAAAATTAAAAGAGTGCAAGTGGAGTTTTGCACGGTTTCTACTGTTTTTTGGCCGAGAATTTGGGAGGTAACACTTCCATAGCAAGGGGAGTCTGGTGCAATCAGTGTTCGGAGTACACATTGAACTGTAGGTCCCGTCCTTGGGACGTCCTTTCTATCCGATTGAAGACAATAACAACCGCCATTGGTTTACCCTGCCCAGGAACTTTCGGGTCAGCACCTGCTCTCGAGCAGAACAGACATAATTATATTAATTGTAAATTCGCCGTTTTTGCCTTTTGCTTTACTCCCAGATTATATACATAATTCACAGCCATATTTAATTCAATACTGGATGAGGCCTCTCCCGTAGGTAAGAGTTTGTCTGCTGCTCCCGCGCTGACCAGACGTGTTGGGAGAGGAGAACCGAAGCTCTCAACTGTGATCGCCACAGTCTTTTATTTAGGGCGTTCCCCAATTTCATCACGATACTGGATGGGCACCGTTCCAGACCCTCTTGCTTTTAAAAAAATCCCTTGGCAGAGACGGGAATCTAACCCGGAACCTCACGATCAGCAGTCGGAGTGTGTGTATGTGAGTGTGGAAAACTAAGTGTGAGAAAGAATTTTAAAGTATACTTTTATTTTAAAACTGCAGTCCAGTTATCGATTTATGAAATTTATAGAGAGGGGAAATAATATTTCAAACACGTTAGAATGCCGTATTTGGCGCCTTTTGCTATGGGCAGATTTCGAAACGCAGAGCTAAGGATGATATTTCTAGAGATGGGGAAATCCCAACAATTCGCTCTGCAAATCGAACACTAAACTGCACTATAATATAAGAAACAGGATAATTTTATAACACCTAAGGTCTAGGTTGCTCTGATAAAAAACTTTGGTAAACTTTATTTTTATATGGGCCAGTCTAGTAACGTTTCACTACGACCCGTCACGATTCGCCTTTAGCTATTAAAATCCACACCCATACAGGGACTCGAACCCGGGAACTTCGAGCCGATGGCCTACCGCCGCAGACCGCACGGTCACCTGGCCGGCTGTAGGTAGCTTTGAGTTCAGATATAATGAAACACGTGACTCTAAAGAAACTTCGTATTCGCCTTTAACATGCTATTAACGATATTTATACAAAGTGAGTAAAATTGGGATTACGCCTGTAGAATTTTACACCATACAGAGCCACTTTACGTTCTACAAATTGAATTTAGATTGTCTAGAACTTCGATAACTGAATGGTTTGTATGGTTTTGAAAAGCAAGTTTACTTGATTCTTTAAATTTATTTTATTTCAAAAGTCTTGGGTTACCTCTGGGGCATATTGGATTTGTTTTTAATGAAAATGTTTCGGATTATTGTCATCTTGGTTTTCAGAATTCACTTTCTAAAAATCCTTAACTAATCTTAGCGCTGTTTAGAGAATCTAGATAAGAATCCTAACGATTTTTCATATAAAGACGTTTTGGACTATAGTCATGCTGAATAATGTAATTCAAGATTTTTTTTATAGTCGAACTCAGGGACTTTTGAAATTTTAAAACATTAAATTTCATGAAATCAAATATTTTAAAATTTATTTTGTCAAGTTTCCGCCGTGAGCCACATCTGATACTTTATATTTTAGTTCAGAATCATACTCAGCGACCATAGGAGCCCTGAGGTACGAAATTGAAATAAATATTTAATGGGATTTTAAAATTAAAATGCATCGTGTTGCACCCGTCTTAATTTCGGGAATTATTTATGTTTATTTAAATATCGATTGGAGTTCCTATATATGAAATTGCACTAAAATTGGGCAAGTTTCAAAATACGCACTGTTTCTTCCAGGCATGTTTTCGGGGGAGCTTTGCCCCCTTGGGTTTCCAACAGCCCCCCAAAAGAATTAGTTTCAACACTTGTATTTCTCGTGCGTTTTCTGAAATATGAATATAATAGCACTTTCTATAAATACTGTTCATGTTAATTTGAGGTTAACTATAAGAATACGAGACATTATTAAGTAAAATTATTGTTATTTTATATTTTTAGCACATGGAACTCAATATGCATTATTTATAATTTTCGTAATACTTGGTTTAGCCCCCTTCCCCGAGTAAAGTCTTCTGATAAAACACTGGCCACACCGTTTATAATGTAATTGCAGGCAAAATATTGATCTTCGTAATTGAATCATTTCAACTTCCGAAACGATTCTAACATATTTTGGAATTCTCAGATATGAAATTTCACTTCAATCAGATGCTTGCAAATTGAAGTTTTGATCTGGCTCCATCTTGCATTTTTGGATAGAAATTTCTTAGCTTCAAGCTGGAATCAGAGTTTACGGTGATTCATTGCGTACTGGAATCGTAAAGAATAGGAAAAGAGTTCACTTGCAGTGCGAAGGGTACGCGGTTCGAGATTTATTCAAGTGAATATCTTTTTACTTTTTCTCTAGTAATGTGCAAATTCCATGTTTTAAGGTATGCTTTCTACATGTAAATGAATGTTAGTGTTATGTAGCTTTTTGTTTTATCCTTCATATTCTTCTTTTTTTCTTCATTTATTTAAAAGTATAAGCTAATTTATATGTTTAGCAGTTTTGTGTTATATTTTTACATAAAAACAGTATGAAAAAATGAATAAATATACAGTTGCATATCATTTACAAAGATGATAATAATAATAATAATAATAATAATAATAATAATAATAATAATAATAATAAAACTTATTATTATTACTTATTAATACTTATTATAATACTTTTCATTATTATTGATGAAGTGCAATGCACTTAATTTAAATAAATGAAGCAAAAATGAAGAATACGAATTAAGGAGCAAAATCTTACACAGTAGTGGCATAAAGTATATTGTAACACAACATTTACTAGATTAAAAGAAAAAAGGAAGATGACAAAGATTCGAACCGCGAATCATTCGCATAACAAGCGAGCGCTCTTCCATTAATACTCTGCCCCAAGAAGAGTAATATCAGAACAAGGCGTTTCGGATATATCTTTCTCAGAGGTTTCAGACTTTTGTCCCCACTAGTGGAGAAACTACCAGGGTGTCCCATAAGTTTTCCGCCATATGACAACATGAACTTTGAGCACCCCTGCACAGAGTAGTGAGTAACTGCAACACAGCAACCGATATGCCACTGTAAGGAAGAATCTGTCCTCTGGTAGATATCCATTAATGGTCGCTTTACTTCAAATTGCAGGTGGTGTGATGTGATGTGAAATATTTAGCAGCAGAAAACACTGATTCGTGAGCTCCTGCTGTATGAGTTTCATCTGGAACACACCTCGTGTAGCAACACAAAACATCTGGGTGGCGAAAGTGGAACGTACAGTGAGTTCCGACACAGTAAAGGCGTGGTTCCGAAAATTCAAAGCGGGTGGCTATGACTTGTCAGATAAAGAACGTTCAGTACGAAACCCAACCATCAACACGGAGGCTGTACGGGAAACTGTGTAGGCGAATCCAAGCACCAGCACCCGTAGGGGTTCTTCAAAATCAACTATACACAGAAAATTGGCAACAGTTGGCAAGGTCTACAGACGATGTCGAGTTGTTACGCATGATCTCACTCCTGAGCAGGGACAACACAGAGTGGAAGTGTGCAAGGAACTGTTGAACAATCCCATGGATCAGCGTTTCATTAAACGAATTGTGACGTCAGATGAAAAATGGTCTTTTTATCGGAATCCAGACAGCAGTATTCAGTGGTTGGACCGAGGCCAGGACGCAGCACCCGTGGTGAAAAAAGGACGGTATGAACACAAAGTGATGCTTAGTTTATGGTAGAATTTCTAAGGTTCTATGCACTGGGAACTTGATCCTCATGGTCGTGCTGTAAACGCTGAGCTGTACTGTGAGCAACTGGAACGCATGTGTTAAGCTGTGTCACAAAAAATACCCCCATTTGATCAACCGGAAACGTCTGTTGGTGCAGCAGGACAATGCTTCTAGCCATAGGTCTCGTGTGACCCAATAAAAATTCCGTAACTTGGAAGGTGTTGAACTGCTACCACATCCTGTGTACAGATCGGACTTAGCACCTTCCGATTACCACTTGTTCCGTTCAATGCGGCACTTCCTTGGCGTAAAACATTCGCCAAATAAGATGATGTGCGGCGTGGAATACAAATTGTTTTCGACAAAAAAGTCTAAAGAGTAATATACACAGGGTATTCGCGATTTGGCATAAAGATGGTTATCCAAAATAGATCACTATGGTTTATATTTTATATATTCTCCATTGCTACATTACATTTTTGTGTCCTACATGAGGCGTGGCGGGAAACTTATGGGACACCCTGGTATAAGCCATCATCATCATAATCTAACATTTATACGTTGCACATATATATATATCTGGTGTAGTAAAAAGTAATCCATTATTTTGCCAATAGATGGCTTCAGTGATCTGTATCTCGCGTTGTATAAGTCCGATCGGCGTTCAAACGATGAGATTACGTACTACAAACACTGTTCAGATAGTTGTG
Source organism: Lepisma saccharinum (assembly GCA_022664845.1). NCBI lineage: Eukaryota > Metazoa > Arthropoda > Insecta > Zygentoma > Lepismatidae > Lepisma > Lepisma saccharinum. The sequence goes on along the minus strand of JAGDQP010014731.1, from coordinate 1,126 downwards.
ATGACTTGACTCAGTGTTGTGTGAGCGCGCGTCAAAATAGACATTAGCAAAGAGAAAATATGCTATATTTTACAGTTTTTCTTCAATAAACGCGAAAACGCAAGCCAGGTGGCTGCAAATGTGAATAGTGTTTATGGTCCTGATATTGTAACAGCCAGTCACGCGCAATTTTGGTTTCGTCGATTCCGTGCCGCTAGTTTTGACGTCAAAGATGTACCACGCACTGGAAGGCCAAGTGTCGAAAATGTCGATAAAATCATGGACATTGTCGCGTCCGACCGTCATGTAAGCACTGTTTCGATTGCCCAAGAGCTAAACATTGCACAAAAAACCGTGTGGAACCATTTGCATAAGGCTGGATACAAAAAGAAGCTTGATGTATGGGTGCCACACGAGTTAACGCAAGAAAACCTCATGGACCGAATTTCCATCTGCGAATCGCTGCTGAATCGCAACAAAAGCGACCCATTTCTGAAGCGGTTGGTGCCTGGTGATGAAAAGTGGATCACTTACGACAACGTCACGCGAAAACGGTCGTGGTCGAAGCGCGGTGCGCCGGCGCAAACGGTGCCCAAGCCAGGATTGACGGCCAGGAAGGTTTTGCTGTGTGTTTGGTGGGATTGGCATAGAATTATCTACTATGAGCTGCTCCCTTACGGACAAACCCTTAACTCGGAACTATACTGTCAACAATTGGACCGTGTGAAGGCAGCAATCGCCCAGCTTTGGCCAATAGGAGAGGCATTATGTTCCACCAGGACAACGCCAGGCCACACACTTCGATAGTGACACGCCAGAAGTTCCGGGAGCTTGATTGGGATGTTCTTATGCATCCACCTTATAGTCTTGACCTGGCACCGAGTGATTACCATCTGTTCCTGTCCATGGCGAACACATTTGCTGGTGCCAAAATCGCGTCAAGAGAGGTTTGTGAACATCAACTGTCTCAATTTTTGCCAATAGGGACAAGGATTTCTATGAGAGAGGCATCATGATATTACCTTCCAAATGGCAACACGTTATCGAACAAAACGGCGCATATGTGACCTAAATCGGATCATTTTAACTATGGTAAGTCAAGCCTTCAATGTCATGCAAAAATAATGGATTACTTTTTACTATACCA
>JAGDQP010014730.1:34204-44437 GCA_022664845.1 Lepisma saccharinum | reverse complement strand
TGGAACATGTAAGGTTTACAATGCCTATAAGGAACATGCTAATTTTGCTTTCGAACATTTGTAATTTTTCATTTTGATACAGTTTGGCTTTTAATCTTGACTCTTTCTGATAGACATTAAGCAGAAAGTTATCATTTATTCATTTTCTTTGTATTTTCAATTTACATTAGTAGTCTGAAATAGAAGATATGGCCTACGATATCAACTGGGTTTGTTACATTCAGTGATTCTGCCAGAACCAGGCCCCTATGGGATGTGTTAGCCCCAAACTTTCAAAACTACCTCCAAGCTTAACATTTTTACTGTTAAAAGTTGATATAAACATTGCAAAACTACCTGCACCCTCCAAATGTGACTTTACGCTCCCAATCTGAATAACCTGGCCGAATCCCATGTTGCACTTTTGACGTTATCCTAGATGTGTCTCATAACTCTCCAGTTCCACTGGCTATCACGAATATTTCATCTGATCACCAAGTTTGGTCTCCATTTTCAAAGTGAATAAATGAATTTTTTAAGCAGCCTTTATATATTCGAATAACCATGAAAATATATAAAATCCAAAAAGTCACTTCTATCATTTTGTTGAATTTGCGGGAACTGAACTTGATAATGTTAATTTCTTTCTTACTTCGTTTAAATAGCATATCTTTATATGTACTCCCTCTTCTTCTTCTTCTCTCTCCCCTTTTCCCTCTCTCTGATTTCTCTGCCTCTGTGTGACAGACATCCATCGGTTTCAATTTTTCATTGTGTGTGTTTAAATTTACCTATCCTCCAACTTATGTATATTGATTCGTCTCGATTTTATTCTTTCATTTTATAGATACTAATACATGTTTGTTTTGAAAACAAAAATACGCAAATGATGTTTGCTGATTTTAGTATGTGCAGGCGAAGGAAGGAGAAAGAGGGGCTGTGTTTACCAAACACGAGTATGGGATGTGTCATTTGTGTGGCCTAGCTGCGCGGTGTTCGCTGACCCTTTTGTATGCGAAGTGTACCAGCCAGATTCCTCGATGTTACCATAGGTCCTTCTTTTCGTGTGTGTGTGCTCGTTATCACCGCGGATGAGCACACCCTTGCGATTAATCTGAGCAGGACGTCCCTCCATCAATGAAGTCCGTATGCGTTCAATATTCTGAATTGATGTCACGTTACGTGCCAAAAGCTAAAAATGGATTATCCCACAGATATCCCACCAAACAATCAACATCACTTTGTAGGGGTAAAGATTTTTTAATACAAACAACAGTAGTTAATTTGAATTCCTTGTAACAAAGCAAGATGTATTATATCAACAGATAATATCATAAACACATGAAAATTGAAAGTTTTTTTTTCTTGCTCGATTAGAGAAAAGAAAAGGAACTATTGATCTTTTTGTTAAAAAAATTCAATTCAAGTAGATGCTACCTAAAGAGTAAAACATAGCGAGAAGTTTGTAGACTGCTATAAATCATACTCAATCTGGACACACCACTGAACGAGTATGGTTAACATGTAAAAACGAACAGTGCCTTTTTGACGTTTTTGGTTAGTAGCATCTTACAAAATAGAGGTCGCGGTCTGGTAATTTTAGTTTGGAACCAGACTTCGTGCGATAGTAGTGTAACATTCGGGCATTAATATAAGAAAATATTCGGATGCGCTGTTCACCCAGTTACGAGTAAATATGGGTCAAAGTTAACCTAACAGATTTGACACATCTCTTAAGCCATAAAATCACCCCGTTTTGTAAAACTTTTGTCAAAGTTTTAATCCGTAAGCGTAAATAATTCACAATCTATAGCGGCTATAGAATATTGAATACATGGAAGTAATGAAAGAGTTAAATTTAAAAGCGCGTTTTATGAGAAATCACCATTCGCGGAAATTCCCCTTTTCATTCCCCTGTATTCTTCAAATGTCAGTGAGTTTTTGTTTCCAACGGATTTTTTGTGAACACCGTGTTATTGTTCAGAATCTTCATTCACTTCACGGTAAAAATTGGAAACACGAAATGGATGAAAGTTACTCCGCTTTATGGAGAATCAAAAGTCGAATATTAGCGTTTTGTTGTATTTACTCTTAAATGTGGATATAGTGTAAGCCCTTTAGGGGAAAGACTGGTAATCTTAATTCCATTTTAAAGTTTAACATTTTCTTTGTAGTGGCTTAACGTTAACTGAAAATTGACTGAAACTGGCCAAAGTGTTTCATCGATGAACGTGCAACTTATTTTACGCTTAAAATTCCCTCATTTTATGATCGAAGTGTAAGCTAAACTTGCAATTTTGAGGTTATGTACTTTTGTGGATGAAATTTAAGCCTTGATTGGACATTTTATAATCCAATAACAGGAGTAAAGTTACTTGCTTGTCACTGAACGTCCCACCATTTTGAGTGTTTATGTTGCTTTTACACTGTGAACAGTAAACAGTTGACTGGTGGATCGAGAACGACATGATTGCATTGTCGGAGAGAGGAATTAGTTGGGTATAAATCTTTACACAGTAGCAAACGTATCTCTTCTTTTTTCTCCCCAGACATTCCTCGTAGTAAACTCTACAACATGTTAATCATGAACCTCCTGCGCAGTAAAATCCTAGCTATGAATACCACTCGGAAAGCCATAAAGTCTTCGTAGCTAAGTGGCGAGAGCATATGATCAGTGAGCTAGTAAACCCTGGATCGAAACCCGACCACCTGAACTCCCTTAAAAAAATCTTAAAGGAACATTACATTTTCTTCTTTTCTACTTTCAAAAAGTGTTTTGCTTCAATGAAATACGTTGGAAAAGACATATATGCGCATTTTGACATTTTACAGAGAGTAAAACGTTCAACCGAAAACTGGCTGAATGTAGGTTAATCCAAAAAGTGGAGGCAGCTCAGCTGCCTCCACGTTTTGGATGAACGTTGTGTCTCCTATTTTTACAGTGTAGTTGTTCGATATGTAGAAATATCTTTTGCTTTTCATACTTCCAGGAGTTTATACTGTATATAAACAAAAGTGTGACAGTATTGATTGTGTTTAATGTTCTGGTATTCTTGTTTGTTTGAAACATTTAACATCATTCTCCATATAACATTTTTCGAGGAAGGTAACACATACATTTGAATATCTACACAAATGTATGTATGAATTAATCTTACAAAGTAGCCAAATTTCGTGAAACACCTTATCCTCACAAATTTTTTGACGTTATAAGATAGTTTTCCTCGTATTTACAAATTGTCTTTTTTAAGTTACATTTTACATCATTTCCATCCTTTTTACTGCAGCGCATCTGGTTAAAAATATTAATAAAAGTTTTTGCATACAAAGAAACCCGAACCTGATATTTTCACTCATGGGCCTGCCGATGGTAACCAAGAAAATTTTATATCCGTGAAGGGTATATTACTATCACACGAAGCCTGGTCCCAAAGTGAAATTATCTGACCGTGATCTCTACTTATTAAGGTCGGCGCTCTAACGAAGATTTCACACGAGCTCGGAACAATGTGTTATGGAATTAATTATAATCTGCAACACGTCGTCAGCTGCCCGAGGCAAAGATATTCAAAAGACTAAAGCAAGCGCAGAGTGCTATGTCCTAGTACTGATTAAAATATAAAAATTAACAAATAATCTTAAGTGATGCGTGACTGGTATAATAAACAATGCAACTAAGAAGTATGATATAAAAAGGGAAAAGATAATAAATAAATTCAACAGAGAATTAGTAAAATTAAGCTACTAAACAAATTAAGTGACACTAAAGAATATTAAACGAATAATATAAACTCTTAAAAAATAAATAATGTAATACAAACTCAAGTTAAAATTAAACAATTATTAAAATAAAGTAAAAGATTGAGAAAATATACCTCCCACCAATCGCCGAAAAAAAGGTCAAGGCTTGTCTCCGGGAACTGGGATAAGATAATAATCCCCAATCCTTCACTTCTTTTACTTTTTTCTGCTTTTTTGGTATTTAATAACTTAAAATGTGCAAATGTCCTTCTCTCTCCGTGCCTCGACGTTGAGTGACAGGTCGATGCGGGTAGGCAAAGAATGGGAACTGGCCTGCATTTGTCTTGTGGAGAATCCATTTTAGATTCGCTGTGCCCATCAAGTATGCGAAACAAGGATGAGTAAAGAATGCTGAGAGTCAGGGATGGTGTAGGACCCCTAAATGAAAATAAAATATTCTAACCTAGATATGAAAATATCTTGATTTGCTGATCTTGCATCTGCTAAATACGCTGTTCTATATTCATGATGGATATGGTTCTTCTGATTAAAAATGTTTGTGTCACCCCAGCGTTTCTGTCGCTTGCATATTACTTAATGGTATATTCTGCCCTTTATGCATCCAAAGTTCTTCGTCTCCATCTTCATTGTTCACGATGAGTGGTAATCTCCGATTCGGTGTATTAAGATACCTCGACAATTTTCGAAGTCAACAACATCGATATTAACTATCCGGATCCTTCAGTATCAACTTCCATAATCAAAGTCAATCAACTCACGTCGAGTAGGCATATGGATACTTGGGTTATTCATTTTACAACTGCGCTACCTACGTTGACACAAATCATGAAGTTGGCGTGTTTGATTTCAGAGTAGAATCAATATGGTGCATCACAGGCACCGGCTATTCAGTGAATTACGATATTTCAATGTAACTGTTATTAATGTTACTGAATTTGAAAAGTAGTTTGTTATTTACTAACTGTTACAGAGTTGTTACAATTATGAGATTTTCGTATATTTTCAGGTTTTGCGAGACAACGAAATGATTATTCAGGTAGGTAAAGCTTTAATTTATTCCCACTCGACAGAAAAACTGTAACAATAGAGTAATTCTGTTCAACAACAATTATCACTTAGAAACGTAAAGTTTTGTGTTACATTGGGTGATACTAAGACGAGCAACTTCACAAATAAGCATTAAAACTTGGAGAAGTGTATGATTCTTCTAATATATAACTGCCTTTACCAAGTGAAACGTTATCTGAACAGGTAAATAGAAATAATTCAAATAGAGATGTCAGCAGTTTCAAAGTCAACAGTTACTAAGGATAACAACTAGGCATAAGACTAGTATTGTAAGCCTAAAAATACAGTTGTATCTCCCTGCAGAAAATATTTTTGACGTAATTAAAACGTACAGGGAAAGAAGGGAGAATGTGCACTTTTTAAAACAAATTGAGTTTGCGCTCGTAACAAGTACTACACAATATCAGCTAACCGTCAATAAAGTTCCAAAACAAAAGTTAAAAAAAAGCAAAAAAAAAAAAAAACAATGTGAAACTTGCTATATAGTCCAGCTACTCTACAACCTTCAAAATTACTATAAACGTTTCTGTTTACTCCAAAATGGCTGCTTCCATTCCTGCACGCTGCTCCCTATAAGCGATTTCTCATGTGGTAGCAGATGGCAGAGATGACTAAGAATCGAATAGGAAGATTGTTCTCAATCTAGCTAGTTGTTTGTAACTCCGTGTACCTGACACGCACCTATGTATATTGTTATATTCAAACTTTTGAAGGGCTTTGCTCGCTGTAACACGCTTTGAGATAGAAAGTCTCTCCGGATACAGCATATGCATGAGTTGCTCGCAGGCAGTGAAATAAATCGTAGTACGAAAGAGTATTATTTAAACATGGGAGCAGAATAGAAATTGCTTTAATCCGCTGTAGATATTTTCTTGACCGCCGGGACTTGAAATACTTGTTGTAAGGCTTCTTTAGACTGTATTGTATACACAATATTGTCCACATAACTTGTAACCTTTAAAGTAACACTATTAAAATTAATGTCTTTTACTTTTTTCTCAAGAACATTTATAAGAGGACTAACAGTTATCGCAAAAAGAAAGTAGAAAGTAGTTTAGCCTTCTGGAACACCTCTTGTAAGACGTATTCCAAATAATAATGATTGATTTACCTGGAGGTTCATTATTACTATTTTGTATCAAATTTCGTAAAGTATTTGATAAATTCAGTTGGAAAATGTAATTTGGCCACGGCGACATACAAATAATAAAAATTTAAAGAATGAACTTCACTTGAGAAGCAACATTCTGATAGTACACACTAATAAGCTTTATAGTTTCTACAAGATAACTCCTATTTTTATTAACATCGTTTGAATAGTAATAGCTCCCGGAGCTCCCCCTTTATACTGGCTGATTATGTTACGTGAAAGTTTTATAATCTAAGGGCTTTGAATGGTATTTTATTGTCGGGATTAAATAAAGAAATAGGACAATTGTTTTTTCTCAGTACTAGCTGCAGGTTTAGCAAACAGAATTCGTGTAGATTCGGCAAAACCTCCTCTATCTCCTTTGTCTGCAGAATGGAGTTATAAATTTCTACCAAAAAAGGAATAATATTAGAACGATTTTTATATCATTTTCACTGATAATCCATCGAGCGCTCCCGCGAGTATGCATTTAAACTATCTAAAGCATAATCCATTTCCTTTTACGGTGAATGGTTTTATCAATTTCCCTTTTTAAATAATATTAATTTTCTTTTTATCCAATAGAAGAAGTTCGTCAAGATGAAATACATTCGTTAATGCCGTTTATAGTAATTATATATGCCATTATACACTTCGACACTCTTATATATTTGCTATTCTTTTCCAACAAACTGATTTATTATCGCATTTACTCCGCGCTTCTGTCGGCAATTATTGATACATGACAAATTTACATTTTTTATTATACCTAATTAACTTAGCTTATTTTGCACTGTTTGTACTTTATATTTTGATAATTTACAAGTAAAGCTTCCATTTGTCGAACTTTCACTATAAGCTGAGGCTCATTTATTAATCGCATATTGATCCAAACTATTGTAATATTTAATTTGGTCGAGATGAAATTGTTTCTTATCTTGTGTATACTGCTTTGTATGAAATATCATATTTTTTAATTTGTAAGTGCCAAGATAGTGCGGATTTCCGACGTGGTTTTTTATGTTTTCAAGCTTGTGACATAGTTTCTTTTATTTAGGAAATACAATTTCGTCTACCAGTAAGGCAATATTTAAGTTCCATTGGAGAGTTCTCTTCGAATGCACTGGAAACAGATACTCTTTTTTGACGGTTACCGCTGTGTAGTCGGAGAGTTCAAGATTATGATAAAAGTATCTTTCATATAGAATCTTAATTGGATGATGTGTAGATGACATCAATGCGGTTAATCCCGGTTAAATAATTATAGGGTATAATTTTGCGGGTATATCTGCTTAGGTGTTCGTGAAGTTAAGTTCGTTTTTACAAAATTTTTAAAGCTTGAATATAATTAATTGAATTGAAGCGTCCCGAATATCTTGTACCGCATTATTGTGAGAGCATAACACTATTCGGCAGTCGTGTAATTTATGTAAAACTAGGGATAATTCATTATATATGCAATCAGTATGGCATTTTTATACTCGGTAAATATGAACAAATCAATCATATAGCATTACACCTAACCGTACTTATTTACAGAAAAATATAAACTTCCTGTATCGCTCCATCAGATCTCCTTGCTATAGCAACCGATTTGTCTTTATTTGTCATATTGGTTACGAATTATAGTTTAATTATGCAAAGGGTAATCTTGCTACTTATTGTAAGGACAAATTGCTCGTTGATTGTAATTGAATATAATTTTGTTAAACTGGATTTTCCTTTCCGACACATTAGTAGCGATGTTGAAGGATGTAATGTAATTGTCATAATCATTGAATAACAGAAAACGTTTTGTAGAGCCGCATCTTGCTATAAAGTCTGACACTATTGTTTATGAACAAAATGGACGTATCTTTATGGGGCCTTGTGACCTGTGACCTGGTTAAGTAATATTCACTCCTATTTCCTTGGAAATAGTATCAAATCGAGTTATCCAACGTAATTCAGCTCTCAGATTTCTCCCCACTTAACTTTTTAACATCACTAAACATATTAGGCACTCCACGATCACACTGCACGTTTCTTTTAATTTACTGAGTCGATCTTCTCTTTTTCCTCACTATCTGTTTCTATAGGTTCACGTAGAAAGACACGTTTTCACTAATACCTTGTAACAACACTTTTCTTAGATGGCATTAGTTACTATATCTTCTGTCCTATATTCACTGTTTTGTAAACCTTCAGTTTCCTGGTTTTCCTCAATGCGAATATCAGAACTGTCGGCCCTGAACTTCAACTTTGTGACTTTAGCTACATCATCATTCCTGATCGGCTGTAGAACTTCTCAAGTGCTCCCGCTTTGATTGTCTAGTTAACTCAAATGTTAGACTATATCACGCGCTTTAACTATCACAGGAAATTCTTTCATTGGAAGTCTCAACGCGTCTTTAATGAGAAACATTTAATGAACGGCCACTTTCCTAGAAGTGGATTCGACTTGATTACTTATTAATGTTGTCCATTGCACTACAAAGTCACTATTTTGGAAAATTACTAATAATATAATTTTGAAAATTATGTTGATTTTTTACTCCATATCTGCAATTAGACAAAGTATACCGAAGCTGTGATCTCACAACTACTATCAACTTCTACAGGTAATTCATACTGCATTCCATTATCTCGATAGATATAAATTCTGTTGCATGTGTGAACCACTCTATTTAATAGTCTCAGATACCACCTTTATGTAAAGACTATGACGGTATGCACAACATTATTACTCTTTTTAATTGTTCTGGTTGTAACTTTAGATGTGCGAAATAACTTCGTGTATTAAACTGTGTTTGAGCTTCGACCTCAAAGTGTTTGTGTCTTCGATCAACTAAAGTTAGCTTTCTTGCCATTTTTTGTGTCATATTAGAAAATGCTTATAAAGTAGTTAACAATAAATCTGAAATATATTCAAAAGACGATATAGTACTTACCCGGAAATAGAACATTAATAGCTCTCTTTCTCCACTTCACAGATTATGATTCAACCACGTCCACTGTCGTTCGCTGCTTGAACCGTTCTAGCAGATCCAGTCGTTAAACATTAACAGTTCTTCATTTCGTTTTTTCTTGATGCAAGACTATGAATTGATGCCACATTTCCGATTCTATTCATTATTTTTAGATATTATCTTTAGATCGTAATTTTATATTTATTTGTAAATGCAATGCGTTTTGTGCTGCGTATTAACATCGAATTATATATATGTTTTTGGACGTGAGACAGCTTATCTCCGCCGTGCATAATTTTCGTCTTCGTTGGAAATCGCCGCGACTTAGGAAATACTCTATAAAGTCACGCGTAAACCGTCCTGTCCACAGCTACACAATTATGTTTCTAAATTTCATAATTTGATGTTAAATACATATTCGTTTTTTTCCTCTGTCTTCCAAGAAGTAAGTTAAATAGAGTAAACCTTTTACAGTATCAGTGAAATAAAGAAAGAAATGAAACTTCATTGCATACTAATGCAAGAAAAATAAGTTGCTGAAAATTGTAAATTAAAAAGAGAGTTTAACGCATTTGTTAGTATATTAACAAACACAAGTAAATTAGGAAGGCGCTTGATAAGAATCTTCTAATAGTATCTTCACAAAAAGGTATTTGGAAAAGCAGGACGTACTCTATTAACGATCGCTCCCAATTTAATGTTTTAGTGTCAGTTCTAAATAAGTCACAATACTGAAAACATGATATTATAACTGATTTTAAACCAGGAATTGGAGAACATCATAAAATTGAAACAAAATATTTCGTTAACTAGTTCATTGATGAATGCAGAACATGTTTACCCTTTCGGTCATATTTCTCACAATTAAGCATTGATGAATGCGAAATGATAGCTACCATTTTGTGTAATAGGTCAAGTGAAAATTTAGTCACTTCTAGACTCAAAGATGAAATAATTAACTAATTGTGATAAATTTTCACTTCAGATCAGAGGATGTATAATTATCTTGATGAAATGGAAAAGAAAAGCTATCAATATAACGATGAATTAACAGGTGAGTAACAAATAGAAAATATAAATGGTTTCATGTTTTTTTTAAAAGAATGCATAATTGGTCTCCTGAATTTAATTTAGTTGCTGCTATTTTTAACCTTCTATAATACTAACATGAGTGAAAATCTACCTTTTAGTATTTCGAAATTTTCACACCTAGTAGGAGTGCGTTTCATATATTCTCCCCACACAAAGTGCACTCCGTGTCGGGATACGGGACAGTATTGTTCTATGAATATATTGTTGTTTTTGAAGAGTTGTTGAGTGAGTTTACATCCATGTAAGCAGTGATGC
>JAGDQP010014730.1:1615-28654 GCA_022664845.1 Lepisma saccharinum | reverse complement strand
GTAGCTCCTTTCTCTTCTCCTACTTTTTCTCTATTCATCTTTATTTTTATCGTACTTTACACACACTTTCTCTTTTTGTGCGTGTTTCGGAGCCAAATCGGGGCTAGTTTCGAAGACCCGGTGACAGTGCCTGACCCAAACATTAGTGACCCAGTCTGGACAATCAATTTAACTGGGAATTTCGGCGTCGTATTTTTCGTTTTCTTGGGGTAACATCTCTGATCCTTGTCATCACTGCAACAAACAGTGTTCAAACGCAATGAAGAAAAAATAAAATCTATTATTCAACCTCAGGGTTATCAGATCTAAACAGGATCATCGCGTCAGAATACGTTCTAAGCTTAATGCTGATGACATAGTCCAAAACCTGACCTACATTTCCCAACAGCTGGTGACCCATTTCAGCTCTGCCTTGTTCATTCCATGTAAGGGAATAATTATTAACACTAGTTAATTAGTGTTGTAATTATTAGAGCGTTATATTCGCAATAGGTGGAATGTAGAGTGGCATATTCGGAACAGATACATTTTAAGATATGAGTAGAAACTCATCCCTTCTTTGGCTATTTCAAGAGAAGAATTCTTTTTATATTAGTTTGGCACTAAAATCGTTTCCATCCTATAATTTATCAACAAGCAATTAAATGTGTTACTTATCTCCATGTTTGAAATGTGGAGTATGTAATTTCTGTTATGCCTATAAAGAACATGTTAATTTTGCTTCCGAACATTTGTAACTTAGCATTTCGATACACTTTGCCTATGTAATCTTGGCTCTTTCTGGTAGACATTAAGCTGAAAATTATCAATCATTCATTCTATTTGTATTTCAATTTACATTAGTAGTCAGGAATGGAAGGTATGGCCTTCGGTATTTACTGCGTTTGTTACAATCAGTGATTCCGCCAGACCCAGGCCTCTGTGGGGGATGCCAGCCCCAAAACCTCAAACCTACCCCAAGTTTAATATTTTTGCCGTCAAAATTGCTAAAACAAACTACACCCCAGTCTGAAAATCTTGGTCGGATCCCTGATTACATTGTATTCCGAACCAGTACGTTCAAAGAGCTCCACCGAAATTGCAACCACCACGGGCAAACAAAGCATGTGTGTCACGCTTTAGACATTATCCTAGATGCGTCTCTTATCTCTTCAGTTCTACTAGACATCATGAATATTTAATCTGAGCACCAAGCTTGGTCTCCATTTTGAAAGTGAATTAATGAATTTTTCAAGCACCCTTTATATATTTGAATAGCCCTGAAACTATATAAAATCCAGGAGTCACTTCTATCTTTTTATTGGATTTATGGGATCTGAACTTTATTATGTTAGCTTCTTACTTAGTACGTTTAAATTCCATTTTTTTATCTGTACTTCACCTTCTTCTTCTATTTCATCTTTTCTCTTCACTTTTCCCTCTTTCTGATTTCTCTCTCTCTATGTAACAGACATCCATCTGTTTCTATGTTTCATTGTGGGTGTTTAAATTTATTTCTCCATCAACTTATGTGTATTAATTCGTCTCGCTTTTTTCTTTCGTTTTATCGATACTAATATATGTTCATTCTGAAAATAAGAATGTGCTCATGACCTTTGCTGAATTTAGTCTGCGCGAGACGAAGGAAGGAGAAAGAGGGGCTCTGTTTACCAGACACAATGGGATAAGAAGGTGCCATTTGTGTGGCCTAGATGCGTGGCGTTCGCTGTCGCTTTTTTATGCGAAGTGTACCAGCAACATTCTTCAATGTTAGCACAGGTTCTTCTTTCGTGTTTGTGTGAGCATTATTACAGTGGATGAGCAATCCCTTGAGATTAACCAGAGCAGGATGTTCCTCCAGCAATGCAGTCCGTATGCGTTCACAATGCTGACAGTAGACATCTGAATTGATGTCACGTTACGTGTGAAAAGTTCAAAATAGATTATCTAACGGATATCCCACCAAACACTCAACATAACTTTGCAGGGGTAGAGATTCTGTTTTGGCACAGTTTCTGCGACCTTTCATTTGGGTTCGTACTGCTTTTTATTGTAATGTTATGGTAGAGGACCCACTTTTCATCACCTGTCACTATTCTGTCCAGTAATGGCTCACGTCTGCAAAGTTTCTGTCACAGATGCTAACTCGCTGCTGCTCCCGAAATGCGTTAACGTACCCTGCTTCCCCTGCCAACACAGGTCGTACGGAAGACGAAGAACTGTCGAATGCGTGACATGGAGTTCACTGGGCAGTTCTTCAACAGTTTAGATTGAATTTGTCTCCACCACTGCAAGCAGGTCATCGTTGTGTAGCTGCACAGGTCTCCCGTCTCGTGGCTTATCGGTGAGAGTGGTGTCTCCAGACCGAACCCTCTGGAACTACTTCTGGCGGTTTTGCAAATCCACAGCACCCTGACCATATATTGACGTTTCCTGCCGCTGCGCTGGTTGGATGTTCCTTCTGAAATTCATACAGTATGACATGAAGTATGTGGTCCTCCCACACTACAATGATCAATCACAAGGTATACTTCCAAAAATTATTGGGACGTTGTTAGATACTCTATCGATATACATAGTTTAGTTACGATCTTACTTTTTTGATATCTGGATGTTTGAGTGTAAGCCACACAGTCTTCACTATCCGATAATTCAGTCGTATGTGTAGGTATATATATAGCATGAATGAACAACTCTACAATGTCGCAAAGGTGATTTTCGGGCTTGATTCCGGAGATCATGTGGGTCTCTCAACATTGAAGACACTGTCCATAACAACTATGTTGGGTCACACAGTAGTCTTTCTGGAATACGCTGGGTAGCATATGAAGCTTAAAAACAATTGATTTTTTTTAACACAAACAACAGTGGTCAATTTTAATTATTTTTAAGAAAGCAAAATGTATTATATCAATAGATTATCTAATAAATTTGTGAATATTAGCAAAACATGGACATTGGAAGGTGTGATTTCTTGCTCTATTATAAAAAGCAAAAGGAAATATTGTTCTTTTTGTTAAAAAAGATTAAATTGTAGTAGAAGATCTTCAAAAAGTAACACATAGCGAGAAAATACCTAATAGTTTTGTAGACTGCCAGAGATCACACACAAGGTGAACACACTAAACGAGTATGGAGAACATGGCGAAACGTACAGTGCTTTTTGACGTATTTGGTTAGTAGCTTTTTACAAAATAGAGGCCTCGGTCTGGCAATTTTAGTTTGGAACCAGACTTCGTGCCATAGTAATGTAACGTTCAGGCATTAATATAAAAAAATACTAGGATGCACTATTCACCCACTCATGAGTAAACATGGGTCAAAGTTAACAAATTTGACACATCTCTTATGCCATACAATTTCTCAGTTTTGTCAAATTTTGTCAAAGTTTTAATCAATAAGAGTGAATAATCCACAAGTTATAGCGGCTACAGAATATTGCATACATGAAAGTAATGAAAGAGTTAGATTTAAAAGTGCGTTTTATGAGAAATCACCTTTCGCGGAAACCCCCTTTAGTTTTCCTGTATTCTTCAAATGTCAGTGAGTTTTTCTTTCCAACGGATTGTGTATGAACACCGTGTTCTTGTCCAGAATCTTCATTCACTAATTGTCTGATACGTAGAAATACCTTTTGCTTTTCGTACTTCCAGGACAATTATCGTACTTCCAGGAATTTATATATAAACAACTGTGTGACAGTATTGATAGTGCTTATTGTTCTGGTATTCTTGTTTGTTTGAAACATTTAACATCATTCTCCACATAACATTTTTCGTGCAATGTGCCACATACATATGAATATCTACAAAAATGTATGTATACAACAATCTTACAAAGTAACCAAATTTCGTGAAACATCTAACAAATTTTTTGTGCTTATAACATTTTTTTCTTCGTATTTACAAAATGTTTTTATTTAAGTTACTTTTTTCATCATTTTCATGCTTCTTACTGCAGCGCATGCAGTACTAATCCTGGTTAAAATTATTAATAAAAGTTTTTGCATACAAAGAAACTCGAACCTGATATTTTCACTCATGTACCGGCCACTCTACCCTGGCCGATGGTAACCAAGAAAATTTTATATCCGTGAAGGGTACATTACTATCATACGAAGTCTGGTCCCAAAGTGAAATCATCAGACCGTGATCTCTTCTTATTAATGTCGGCGCTCTAACGAAGAATTCACACGAGCTCGGAACAATATGTTATGGAATTAATTATATCCTGCAGCACGTCGTCAGCTGTCCGAGGCAAAGATATTCACGAGACTAAATCAAGCGCAGAGTTCTGTGTCCTAGTGCAGATTAAAATATAGAAATTAACAAATAAACAATCTAAAGTGATTTGAGACTTGTATAATAAACAATCCAACGAAGAAGATTGATATAAAAAGAAAGGATAATATATAAAAGCAACAGAGAATTAGTAAAATTAAGCTACTAAGCATATTAACTGACAGTAAAGAACATTAAACGAATAATATAAATTTTTAAAAACTGTAAATAAAGTATTACAAACTCAAGTTAAAACTAAACAATTAATAAAAGATAGAAAAAATATACCTTCCCTCAATCGCGGAAAAAAGACACAAGATTCGCTGTGCCCATCAAGCATGAGAAACAAGGTTGAGCAAAGAATGCTGAGAGGCATGAATGGTGTAGGGCCCCTAAATGAAGAAAAATGTCCTAATCTAGATATGAAAATATCTTGATTTGCTGATTTCGCAGCTGCTAAAGACGCTATTCTATATTCATGATGGACATGTTTTTTCTGATTAAAAATGTTTGTGTTCCCCTGCGTTTCTGGCGCTTGCATACTACTTACTGCTATACGGGGGCATACTCCGCTCTTTATGCATTCAAAGTTCTTCGTCACCATCTTCATTGTTCAAGATGAGTAGTAATTTCCGATTCGATGTATTAATATAACTCTACAATGGTCGAAGTCAATAACATCGATATTAACTTTCCTGATCCGTAGGTATCAATTTCCATAATCAAAGTCAATCAACTCACGTCGAGTACACATATGCCTACCTGGGTTACTCCCAGTTAATCATGAAGTAGGCGTGTTTGATTTGATAGTAGAAACAATGTGGTGCATTACAGGCACCGGCTACTCAATATGAATTACGATATTTCAATATAATTGTTACTAATGCTACTGAATTTCAAAAGTAGTTTGTTATTTACTGACTGTTACAGAGTTGTTACAATTATGAAATTTTCATATATTTTCAGGTTTTGCGAGACAACGAAATGATTATTCAGTTAGGTAAAACTGTAATTTATTCCCACTCGAAATTAAAAGTGTAAACATGGAGTATTCAACAACAATTATCACTTAAAACGTAGTTTTGTGTCACATTGGGTGATATTTAGACACGCAACTTCACAAATACGCCTTAAAACTGGTGGAAGTGTATAATTCTTCTAACATATAACTTTCATTACCAAGTGGAACATTATCTGAACAGATACATAGATGTATTTCAAATAGAGATATGAGTAGTCTCAAAGTCAATAGTTACGAATCGTGATAACAACTAGGCAAATGCCTAGTATTATATGTGCCTAAGAAAACTGTTGTATCTCTCTGCAGAAAATATTGTTGACGTAATTAAAACGTACAGGGAAAGAAGGGAGAATGTGCAGTTTTTAAAAGAAATTGAGTCTGCGCTCGTAACAAGTACTACACAATGGCATCTAACCGCCGAAAAAGGTCAAAAACAAAAGTAAAAAACAAAACAATGTGAAACTTGCTATATAGTCCAACTACTCTACAACTTCAAAATTACTATAATGATTTCTGTTTGCTGCAAAATGGCTGCTTTCTTTCTTGCACGCTGCTCTCTATAAGCGATCTCTAATGTAGTTGACATAGTTGACTAAGAATCGAGTAGGAGGATTATCCTCAATCTATATACTTGTTTGTAACTCCGTGTACCTGGTACTCACTTATGTATATTATTATATTCAATATTTTTGAAGGGGCTTGCTCGCTGTAACACGCTTTGAGATAGACTGGTCTGTCCCAGTACAACCTATACAAGAGTTGCCCGCAAGCAGTGAAATAAATCGTAGTACGAAAGCGTATTATATGAACATGGGAGCAGAATAAAAATGAAATTTATATTGTTTTACTCCGATGTATACCTTTTCCTGACCTCTGAGATTTGAAATACTTGTTGTAAGGCTTCTTTAGACTGTATTCTATACCAAATATCGTCCACGTAACTAATAACCTTTAAAGTAACATTATCAAAATGAATCTCCATTATTTTGTTTTCAAGAACATTTATAGGAGGAGTTATCGCAAAAAGGAAGTAGGAAATCGGTTAGCCTTGTGGAACCACCTCTTGTAAGACGTATTCCAGGTAATAACGATTGATTTACCTGCAGGTTCATTATTACTATTTTGTATCAAATGTCGTACTATATTTGATAAATTGAGTTGGAAAATGTTATTTGGCCACGGAGACATACAAATAAAAAAATAAAGAATGAAATTCTCTGAAAAAGCAATATTCTGATAGCACATACTGATAAGCTTTATAGTTTTTAGAACATAAATACCTCCTCCTATTTTCATTAACATCGTTTGAATAGTAATAACTCCCGGAGCTCCCCCTTGATACTAGTTTATAAGGTAGCGTGGAAGTTTTACGATCTAAGGGATTTCAATGGTATTTTATAGTCTGAATTACATAACGAATTAAGACAATTGTTTCTGCTCAGTACCAGCTGGAGATTTAGTAAACAGAATTCGTGTAGATTCGGATACTACCCCAATCTCCTTCGTCTCCCAAATGGAACTATATACTCCTAGCAAAAAAGGAATATTATTAGAACGAATTTTTTATATAATTTTTATTGATAACCCATCGATTCCTGCCGACGAGTATGCATTTAAACTCTCTAAAGCATAATATATTCCTTTTTATGATGAATGTTTTTATCAATTTCTCTTTTTGAATAATATTAATTTTCTTTTTATCCAATACAAGAATTTCTTCAAGATGAAATACATTCATTGATGCTGTTTATACTAATTATGTATTCCACTATACACTTCGACACCCTCATATGTTTATTATTCTTTTCCAACAAAGTGATTTATTATCGAATTTTTTTGCGTTTCCTTTCGGCAATTACATGACAAAATAATATATTTTTTATTATACCAACTTTACTAAGCTTATTTTGCACTATTTGCACTTTGTATTCATATTTAGATGATTTACAAGTAATACCTGCATTTGTCGAACTTTCACTATAACCTGAGGCTCATTTCTTAATCTCATGTAATATTGTTCTAAATTTTTTTGTAATAATAATTAATTTGGTCGAAATGAAATTGTCCCTTATCTCTTGTATATTGCTTTGTACGAAATATCAGATTTTTTAGTTTGTAACCAGGAATTTAAGTACGGATTTCCCACGTGGTTTATGTTTTGAAGCTTGTAACATAATGTCTTGTATTTAGGAAATATAATTTCGTCTTTCAGTAGGGCACTATTTTAGTTGCACTGGAAAGTTCTCTTCAAATGCACTGGAAACAGATACTCTTTTTTGACGGTTACCGCTGTGTAGTCGGAGAGGTCAAGCTTGTTATTATAAATATCTTTTATATAGAATGTTAATTGGATTATGTGTAGCTGACATCAATGCGGTTACTCCCGGTTAAATAATGATAAGGTATAACTTTTCGGTTATTTGTGCCAAGGTGTTCGTCAAGCTAAACGCCTTTACACAATTTTGAAGCTTTAGTATAATTAGTTGATTTTAAGCGTCCCGAATATCTTGTACTACATTATTATCAGAGCATAACACTATTCGGCAGTCGTGTAATTTATGTAATACTAGGGATAATTCATTGCATATCAATCACTACGACTGGCAGACATGAACAGATAAATCATATAGCATTACAAATAACCGTACTTGTTCTCGAAAAATATATAAACTTCCTGTACCCCTATATCGGATCTCATTGCTATGGCAACTGACTTTATTTTTATTTGTCATATTCGTTATGAATTATAGTATAATTATGCAAAGAATAATCTTGTTACTTCGTATCAATTGCAATTGAATATAATTTTGTAAAACTGGATATTCCTTTCCGAAACATTACTAGCGATGTTGAAGAAAGTAATGGTAATTTGCATAATCACTAAATAACAGAAAACGGTTTGTAGAGCAGCATCTTCCTATAAAGTCTGACACTTTTTTATTATGAAAACATAAAAAATGTACATACCTTTATGTGGCCCCGTGACCTGTGATCTGGTTAAGTAATATTAACTTCTATTTCCTTGGAAATTGTATCAAACCAAGTCATCCGACGTAATTCAGTTGTCAGATCACTCTTCACTTAACTTTTTAACATCACTAAACATGTTAGGCACTTCACGACCACATTGCACCTTTCTTTTAATTTACTGAGTCGATCTTCTATTTTTCCTCACTATCAGTTTCGACTTAGATCAGGTTCACTTAGATAAGATAAGACAAAATGAATTTTATGGTCGGTAACAAGGTTCACTTAGAGAAGACACTTTTTCACTAATATCTTGTAAGAACACTTCTCAGTTTAAGGAACTTCTTTATTATCACTAGTTACTGTCTTCTGTTACTGTTTATTATCACTATATCTGTCCTATATTCACAGTTTTGTAAGCCTTCAGGTTTCTGATATTCTTTAATACGAATATCAGAACTGTCGGCGCTGTTCATCAAGTTTGTGTCTTTACCTACGTCATCAATGCTGATCGGCTGTAGAAGCTCTCAAGTGTTGCCACGTTGATTGTCTAGTAACTCAACTGTTAGACTATATCACGCGCTTTAACTATCACAGAAATTTCTTTCATTGAAAACCTGAACGCGTCTTAGAAACATTTCATTAACGGACACTTTCCAAGAAGTTGAGTCGACTTGATTACTTATGAATGGACACTGGAATTGAAAATGTAATGTAACATTTCTATTTTGCATTCCTTTATCTGATTGGAGCTCTGCATTCGCATCTGATATAAAAAAAATCATGAAACCTGATAATTCTTTATATAGCCTGTTAAATACGATTAATCTTCGGTCTCAATAAATGTTATATATGTTGTCCTTTTTACTGCAAATTCACTACTTTGGGAAATTACTCGTAAAATAATTTTGAAAATTATGTTAATTTTTCACCCTTTATCTCCAATGGAACAAAGTATACCGAATATGTGATCTTATAACTATTATCAATTTCTACAGGTAATTCATACTGCATTCCATTATCTCTAATAGATAAAAATTCCGTTGCATGTGTTAACCACTCTATTTAATAGTCTCAGATGCCACCTTTGTGTAAAGACTATGACGATATTCACAACATTATAACTCTTCGAATTGTTCGGGTTGTAACTTTAGCTTAGCGAAAATAATTTCATGCATTAAAATTGCGTGAAATTAGAGCTTTAATGTACATTAAAGCGTTTGAGCTTGAACCTCAAAAAGTATGACAATCAACTAAATATAGCTTTCTTGCCATTTGTTGTGTCATATTAAGATATTATTATAAAGTAGTTAACAAAAAAAAAAAAAAACAACAACAACTAAAATATATTCAAAAGTCGATATAATACTTTCCTGAAAATAGAACACTAATCGCTTTCTATCTCCTCTTCACAGAGCATGATCCACCCACGTCCACTGTCGTTCGCTGCTTGAACCGTTCTAACTGATCCAACCTGTTAAATATTAACAGTTATTCATTCCATTTTCTCTTGATTCAAGACTATGAATTGATGCCACATTTCCGGTTCTATTTATTATTAATATATTATTATTTTTATATATTATTTTTACATTGTAATTTTATACTTATTTGTAAATGCAATGTGTAATAGTATTGCGTTTTAGCACCGAATTATATTTATATATATGTTTTTGAATGTCAGACAGCTTCTCTCAGCCGTGCATAATTTTCCTCTTCGTTGGAAATCGCTGGACTTAGGAAATACTCTATAAAATCACGCGTAAATCTTCCTGTCCACAGCTACACAATTATGTTTCTAAATTTCATAATTTTGATGAATAAATATTCGTTTTATTCCTCTGTCTTCCAAGAAGTAAGTTAAATAGAGTAAACCTTTTACAGTATCAGTGAAATAAAGAAAGAAATGAATTTTCATTACATACTAATGCAAGAAGAATAAGTTGCTGAAAGTTGTACATTAAAAAGAGAATTTAACGCAATTGTTAGTATATTAACAAACACATGTAAAGTAGGAAGGCGCTTGATAAGAATCTTCTAATAGTATCTTCACAAAAAGGCATTTGGAAAAGCAGGACGTACTTTATTAACGATCGCTCCCAATTTAATGTTTTAGTGTCAGTTCTGAATAAATCACAAAACTGAAAACATGATATTATAACTGATTTTAAACCGGGAATTGGAGATCATCATAAAATTGAAACAAAATATTTCGTTAACTAATTCATTGATGAATTCAGAACATGTTTACCCTTTCAGTCATATTTCTCACAATTAAGCATTGATGAATGCGAAATGATAGCTACCATTTTGTTTATTAGCTCAAGTGAAATTTAGTCACTTCTCGACTCAAACATGAAATAATTAACTAATTGCCATAAATTTTAACTTCAGATCAGAGGATGTATAATTATCTTGATGAAATGGAAAAGAAAAACTATCAATATAGCGATGAATTAACAGGTGAGTAAGAAATACAAAATATGTTTTTGTATATTTCATGCTTTTTTTTTAAAATTGCATAATTGATCTGAATTAAATTTAGTTGCTGCTATTTTTAACCTTCTATAATACTAACATGAGTGAAAATCTACCTTTTAGTAATACGAAATTTTCACACCAAATAGGAGTGCGTTTCATATATTCTCCCCACACATAGTGCACTCCGTGTCGGGATACTTGACAGTAATGTTCTACGAATCTCTTATTGTTTTTTGAATACTTATTGAGTGAATTTACATCCATGTAAGCAGTGGTACAATTTGAAAGAGAGCATGTATATATATATATATATATATATATATATATATATATATAATTCAGGAATAAACCGACAAAATACGCCAACGTGTTCCTGAACTTAAAAGAAGAAAAACGTTTATTTTCTAGCTTGGTGGGAAACGCTTAATTTCGGAGCTAGCGCTAATATAAGATATTTAGTTCAAGTTTTCGTACGTTGACTACACTAAAGAAAACAATCGACAAACATCGGGTACGTGTTCCTGACCTTAACACAAGAACAAATACATGTTGGACTTTGTGTTTCAGCACAGTACTTCTGCACAACGTGTAAGAGAAGCGAAGTACATGAGAACAACTTTCAAACATCGGCAATATACGCTACTTTTACGTTTCCTGAGCGTTTGACAAAGTGTGGCTATCGGGCTTGCTTATTATATAAACTGGTACAACAAGGTTTTCCGGACATATATGTAAAACTATTGAAATTCCTTTTATTAGGTCACCCGTTTTACGTCGTTAGAAAATATTAGTCCACTACAAGACAAATCAGTGCAGCGTTGATATAACTCATATAGCATGCAAGATTATAGCAACCTTGATTTCCAGTTGATTTTCGCTTGTGAAGTTAAGTGTGATGAAACAAGCTTAATTTTACTTTCAAAATAAAGTAATAAGTTCACTTGAGTTTCATTCAAGCTGGATGTAGAGAGTTGTGCTAATATACCTCGCCACTGTACAGACGACGGGATCATAGTAAAGGGTCTCGCTGATAAATCACATTCTGTAAGTTACGTTAGTAGTTTCGTCCTCCTCAGATGCAGGCAGTACTGTTTGAACTGCAAAGAATGCTGACAAGCCTCTACTTGTAAGTTACGAGCTTTGTCTAATGGTAACGTATCGGAAAAATTATCCGGAGGTCTTGGGATCGAATCCTTGTCTGGTGTGGTTACATTAATTAAAAAAACAATATTTTCATCTCTTTAGTTCATAATGGTTCGTGTGTCCTCAAAACTTTCAACGTTAATTTAGTCGATTTCCCGACGTCATACAATGATGAAAATTTGCACAGCGATGTAAGTCGGGTGAAAATACAATATTCTATTGTTACTTTCTTATATTTATATATATTTTAAGAGCATAATTTAATATTTTTAATATTGCCCATAAATACTAGCCTGCAACGCTGTGGAGTTCAAGTGGTTGCAGGAAACCTTATGATTTGGGTAAAAAATTAATAAATGTCTTTGAAACACATACTTTCCTTAAACAATTCGTACTAAAAAGTAAAATAAATCATTTTGTTTAAACTTGACTAAAAAGAAAAGTATGGGGCTTGCTCTCATATAAATCACTTTATAAGTTCTTCAACTAGCGCGCGCATGCTTTTCTTTTTAGTCATGTATAAACAATATATATATATATATATATATATATACTTTTTAGTACGATTTGTTTAAGAATAGTATATATTTAGAAAGTTCTTTCTTTTTTCTTTTTATATGCATTTGGAAATTTAAAAAAATAATGACCATTGATTAGTTAGGTAAGATAAGTCCGGTTCGGTATTTTTTATATTTATTTATTGCACACACATATGCTATAACCTGATTTAACAGGTTATATCATATGTGTTTTGTCGGCGAGACAGAATGTGTTTTGTCGACGAGACTCTGTGACGTAAGCGTGGTGTATAAGTAAAACTTACAAACCAATGTTCGGAAGTTGGTGAATGAGTGATTACGAAAGCTTCTTGCTATATTTCTTTGTTTCATGCTTGTTGTGACAACTTGATATGGCAACAGCTGTGTTTCATGAGATACACCTTGTGTTTCATGAGGTAAATTTCGAAACATGGGTTGAGAACACTGACAACGCGGTGCTTGTGAACGGTGACCCGACGTATTTTTCTATTGTGTTGATTGATGTTTATTCCATGTTTGGTGCTAGTTTCGGTGCCAAATGCCAAATAATAGGTCAACTTTGTTTTGGAGTATGGATACAATTTTTCCATTGATTTTTATAGCTTACGGTATGAAAATCCGAGAACAGATTGACAGCAGATTTTAAATATTAAGAAATTTGACAGATCTAAGATGTCGTTCACGATACGCATTGTACAGAGGTACGTTATTCTGTCACTGGAGTATGGCGTGTGTGGTATAGTTTTTTACGTTTGTTGGGTCAGCAAACATCAAAATGGTCATAAGTGCAAAAAATGAACTCAAAGTAGTTTATCTAGAAAATAATGAAGATAAGAACAAAAATAATGTAACTGGAAGTATAGAAAATAATATTTGTTTCTCGTTAAGGAAGGAAGTAGTTGAAGCTTGTGTTACACTATTTGCATCATAAACTTATTATTGTTCGCATTTACTTTTAAAGATCACCGTCTTCGGACTCACCTTCATTTATTGGTTCGGAATATTTAGTATGAGGATTGCAGCGATTTCCTTCTTGGTTACAGCACTGAAACATCGTGCTGCATAAAAAGTTGCTAGAACGACACCCATATCTCATTGTTGAGCAGGCTTCATCAGCTTTGCAGGACCACTTCGCCATCCCTAATGTGCAGTCTGGTACAAACTGTTAGGGTTTGGTATTGGTACAATTTATTTCTCTTCTTCATTTCCTCGCTATCCAAATAATGCTGGATCCATGTGTGGTAAGTAAGGCTGACTGGCTGATAGCCATATGATAGATTGGAAGTGGACACGCTCAACATTAAGTGCAAAACACTAAGTAGTAGATGGAAAGATTTGAAGAGAATGCGTTCAAAGTTTGGTTTGCTCTATTTTCTTTCTCCAGAGAGGAATTCTGGCTTCTGTTATGTATACTACGTCATATACCTCATAGGCATTATCCATAAATGTGGTGCATTCCTTCATTACCTCTACCATGTTGCTTTCTATATGGCCTAATTCATTTAATTATTTTCCGAACTGGAGACACTTCAGAATTCTCTTCTTTCCCACTCTGTAGTATGAGGCATCAGTGTCACAACCTATGAGAGCATGAGCAGCAGGAAGACTTGGAAATTGGTTCTCTTGTTTCATTGCGGTAGCTTTAATGTCTTTTGATGCTTTGGGTGACACCATGTACATTTTATTCTTCATACCTAAATGATGATATAAGAATAAGAGCAAGACAAGACATCAGTGTCATTACACATCACGTGCAACAACTTCATTTTCGTTGTCTTTCAACTCAAATATGAGCTTCCAAATGATCATAGTGTCAGCCTCCTCATGCTCTGTTATCAAATCTTCTCTTTGATACATGTTTCTAGCTAGAATTTCGTACGGTATAGGATCCAGTCCAGTTACAACCAAACGGTTTCCAGGTGGAACACTAGTGACAATTTTAGAAATATACTTGCATATAAGTTGAATGAGCTATCGTTTATTATCATTATTTAACAGAGTTAGATTGTGGGGAGGTAATGGCCCATTTTCAGTAAGGATAAACTTTCGAGATCCTTGCTTTTCACGATTTGCTGTTTTGCACGCTTTATCCTATAGTCATAAGTACCAAGTACCAAGTAGGCAGGTGCATTGTTCAGCAATTCGATTATCCTTTTTACAAAATTTTCCATGAAATCATGTATTGATCCTCATGCGGGCCAACGCACAACCCACAATAAATTACAACCGGCCACAAAAATTAGTGTATGTATCCTGCTCGTTCTGCCTGAATGTGTTACAACTAAATTGTTCATTAGAACAGATTTGTTATCAACCTCTCTCACACTTCCATCATCTTTAAACATAGAAGCAAGCACATTAGCAAGTACGTTATTCAATACGTTGACTATTTGAATACCTCTGCTTACCTCAGAGGTCATGTCTCTGAAATACAACAATGTAGCATCCAACTGTATGGTCGCTTTCTCTGTTGAGCATTGTTTCGTTTTAGACATGGTGACAACACATTTCCGCAGACTTACATAGAAACCACTTGGGAGATAGTTTTGAAACTTCTGAACACATTTACTTCCCAATTTAAAATCATTGTCTACGTTAACTTTATTTGATGCAATTTTCCGAGTCACATTGTTTACTAAGCCCAGGGGAAGCTATGATGAATTTAAAGGCTGAATGCATAAGTCCAGCTTGCTCCTTATTTTTACCCTTTCTACAGGACAACGACTTCCTTCTTCTTTGTGAAATCGTGCCTCTTCACTGTAGTTACGCTATGCCATTTTACACAAATCATTGTTTAGCTGACTCGTCATATGTGTACTTAAGCCCATCGCTTGACTCTACCACTGTTCAGCGTAAGACCCGTTAAAGAAGATCCTTGTTTTCCATGTCCATATCTCCTAATTGTGTTCTTGATCATCATATCGGACCACATCCTTTTCCAAAAACCAGTTTTATGCTTCATCATATGTTCTCCCTTCAAAAAAAAGTTCTAAACCGTTTTGGCATCTTTTCTATGAACATCACATAAACAGTGGTATACAGTAAAGAGCTCCAATTGCCTGAAGCAGCAAAATATGGTATCATTTTTCCTACAGTCCAAGGACGAAGACACCAATCAGCTTCCCTTTAAACTCTCACAAAATTCATGATTATGAAGACAGATTTTATGAAACAGCTGGTCCATAATTTAATTGTTCTTCTTAAAGAGCATTTCTTCACCAATTTAGCCATCATTTTGTCCAAACAAGTAACATCATTGTAATAGGTCG
The DNA here is from genome assembly GCA_022664845.1 of Lepisma saccharinum. Lineage (NCBI taxonomy): Eukaryota > Metazoa > Arthropoda > Insecta > Zygentoma > Lepismatidae > Lepisma > Lepisma saccharinum. The sequence goes on along the minus strand of JAGDQP010014730.1, from coordinate 12,975 downwards.
TAGCATTTCTTCTGCTAATAATTTTAGTGCATGCATGTTTTGAAGAAACTTCTTTCCTGATAACATTTTCAACACACCAGCAAATGTTATCACAGTCATTTTAAATAAAAAATGACATTATATTCAGAATCCTTGACTCAAAAAAACATTACAAACGATGTCTCTATTCCACTATTACCACAATCAAAAGTGGACACTTTTGTGGCGGCTATCTTTGAATTTATCCATACCACGAAAACAGATGAAAACATTTTATTCATACCACGAAACAATCTTTCCGACTTGGTACCCAGTCTATGCTGCTAATTTAAGTTATTTAAAAATAGGATTTATAGGAAATTATTTGGCAGTTCTGACCATTAGGGTGCTTACGGACAGCGACATATAAACAGTATTTTTCGGTTGTGTCGAATAATGTTAATGCCTATTTTGTTGGAACTTAGTCTTAAAAAATGAAAGCGATTTGAAGAATTGAATATTAAAAACAAAATAAAAAAGTGGGTTGGTAACAGCAACCTACTGTACTTACCAAGACGGTTCTGGTCTCCGAGCTAGTAAAGCATTGGTACGATACATAATCCATCTAGGACATGGATAGGAGACAGACGAACGAAGTGAGTAGTGTCTACTTTTTATAGATTCGCTATCAAGGGAATAAACACGTTTGACTAAATTGTTGTTTCAGTATTTGTTTCAAAGAAACAAATATCTGCTACTTCTTAAATTCAAATTTTTAGTTTGTTCTCAGGTTGCAGTATACCACTTTTTCCGAAAATTCCACCATTTGATTCTACATATCCAATTTTGTAATTCACTTTAACATCGAACATTTGTTTACTAAGCCCTTTGAGTCAGAATATTCGAACATCCCGAAAGCTCTTCATATTAATGTTAGAATACCATACATTAAACCTGCTCCATTTAAAAAATCGTATTTCAAAATTGATTAATGGTTGCGCAAGGGAATCTTCAAAGCAAGTTATTATCAGAATTCTTATTACACAGAGGCACATCGAAATGAGCATGAATAAAATAACTTTTCGTGGGAGTAAATTTTACATACGATTTCAGCGGCATCCAACCGAGATATGATATTCAATTGCTTTGATAAAAAATAAACAAAACCGTCGATGAAAGTACGCGAGTAGAGTGAATATTAAATTGTAAGACAGGACATAGGCTAAAAAGTCTGTACAGGCTAATTACAATGGTTGGTTAGCCTATAATAGTTCTGGACATATAGCTCCGCAAGAATTCGAGGTCCAGAGATTTTGTGTTTTGATATATGATCCTCGGGTTGTGGGTTGACATAATATCTTGCGTAACTCTTCTAATTCTTGCTCCTTTTTGTCCAGCGGCCATTTATCTCAATTTCGTCACAATTTCCTTTACATTTAATAAAATTTACTGACTTTGGTATCAAATTATAAGTTTCTATGGTAACGGTTTCAAAACAAGTTAGTTTTAGCTCTTTTAAGAGAATTATGACCTTTTCAATATAGTGGTGAAAATACCTTTGTTTGTGTTTGCATTTTCTTACACATTTCCGAGGATAATGCTTTCTGATTAGAACTATGAATTACTTTATATTTTATTGTAAAGACACAATAATTACTATAAAGTAAAATAATATTTTTATTTTGTTCTCCATCTGAATATTTCAGTGCCTTGGGTGAGATTTGAGAGCCCTCCCTTCCATTTGCTCCAGCTAATAGATGTTTAGTTTCAGGACGTTTCCTCTACATCAGTGATATAGTTAACGAGTGTAGTGGATCACCGTGCATACTCACTATCAGGAACCTGTGTTTTATTTTCATATTTCTGGGTATTGTATGCACATTGTGTGCATTATGTGCATACGTCCGTTAAGAGTTGGATTACTGTATGGAGAAAGTGGCCATCGTTTCTTTATATGTTATTGTGTATACTGTGTGTATATGGTTCGTCATGTAGGTTTCTATGTACTTAGTAGTAGACTTCTATAGTAGACTTCTATAAGAGTTTATCCATTTCGTATTTGTTTATGAATGAAAACTCTAGAAACATTTGTTTTACTGATTGGTCTTAGAGTTTATTTTCATTTTTTAAAATTGTTTCGTTTGTTTCTAATGTTTCAGCTTTCCGGTCAGCCTCCCCCTATTACCCCAGCTTTCTGTTGCTTCATTTGTGGTACATTTATTGTGACTTTGCCATTTTTGGGGGGACTTAGATTTTTAATTCTATTTCGGTTTCTTTGATGGTGTCCAGCTTCTTTGATTTTTGTAATACCAACCTTCAACTCATAAACTTAATGGTCACTTTTGAAACATTAATTGTGGCTTAGCGATTTTCATTTTTGGGATTGAGATTGCTTATTACTCTTTCAGATTCATTGAAGATGATACTCAAATAAATGTTTTTCACTTTAAAATAATAAAACTTCAAAAATCCTTCCACAGATTATCAGCATCACTGTCAGTTTGGGATAAAGGAATTACAAAATTACGAATGTCAAATTGTAATGAACTAAATTAAGTAGTAACATCAAAATCGAAATATGCACTTGTGAATGTTTTGAAAGTAGCAATAATATAAGTTTATTTACCTGTATGTGGATAGTCATAATCATGCCGGAAGTTAGATTGAATTGGACGTTAGAATTTACAATGTCTAATTATTTTGGAAAAAAATTCAAATGTTTTTTTTGTGGTTCGATCAAGTATTGTTTTATTTTTGTAACCAAGTAAATAATAACCAGTAGTTACCATACGTAATTTATATCCTCCTGGTGTAATTTTCTTTCGATGTATCATGTGAGTTTCATGCAGGAGCATATCAGATGGGAAATTTGTTTCGAGAGTACTCGAATTATATTGTCGTGTTAGTACAATAATCTTTCACTTCACCGTAACTGAAGAAATTATTGGTTGGTGTCATATTTTGAATCAAATACATGCTTTAAACATAATCAACGCAATTTTCATGTTATAGTTGTGGTTTGAAATTTTATTATGCTATTATAGTAGCAGGCTATCGGAAATCTCTGAGAAATGAAAAGCAATGGCTCAACCGCGAAAGTCTGAGATGATAAATAGTTTTCAGTTTTACATTTCAGTAAAGAAATGTCTCCATGGGAGTATAGTGTCCTGGAAGGCTCTCTGCAGGCACCTGATTACTTTCAGTAATTGTATACATAAATGCCACAAATCACGTCATCGCATTGTTGAATTCTATCACTATTATACTTAATAATTAATAGATGTTCATAAATTAAATTCAGATAAACAATCAATGATTTTGGTAAAATCACTAAATGAATCAAATATAACAAGTCTGTTACCACTTTTCCAGTAACAAATAAAATCGGTACCAATATTACTGGATTTATCCAAATTAACAATGGCACATTCATGTTTTGAGGCGACTTTATATGTGACAAACATGATTACGTTACGAAAATATGTTATATATGTAATTTATAAATATAGTAAATATAAATCAACCTAACCTAAGATTGTTTAACTTTTTCATTTGTGGAGTACTTTATGTGAATGATATGTTATGACCATTATTTAACATTTTTGTTTCTTCAGGGGTTGTATATAAATGAAAATACCATCAATTTTTGAAAGGTGCTTAAGATTGTTAAATAGAATTTTGAAAATCAAATCCCTTTGTTTTCATTTGTGCTGTTACTTTTATAAACGTGTTATTTTTATCAATTTTTTAAAAATATTTTACACCCTAAAGCTTCACAACCCAATATTGTTTTTGTGTTCATTGCTGATGTCACACCAAGAGTAACCATGATTTCTCCTAAATTATCATCTTTGCTCACAATTCGATCAAAGGCTTTCATTTTTAAATCTTTATCTGCCCTATTATTCCAATCAAACTAGACATTTCACCTGCAAGAAATTCGAGAAAATTAAACTTAGCAGAAATGTAGTACTTGTTCAACTAAGTAAGTTACATCATCACTAGTAAGTTACAAAAATGTTACAAAATGTCTTCAAAGATGATCCAAAGTAGGGGACCCTAAATTCGATTTTCCACATCGTTTGAACTTAAGATGCGAAATTCGGCATATCGTGTATGATCGAGAGAAATTTAGTAAAATATTACATATTGAAAACACGCCATCTTGGATTCAAAATGGACTCCCAATATCATTTTGTACACTGGTCGAGCTAGTGAATTAGAATTTGGTATGAAAATGTACCATCAAGAATAGGTAACGACAATATACGAAAACGAGAAAAATCTCACACCTTTAAACTATATTGACCACATAACAGTCATTTTCCAAACTACTGAAGGTAGAGAAACGAAATTTGGAAGGAAGGCGTACAATCACGAGTAAGTTGCAATAAATTGGGCAAACTTTCCCTATGGGGATGCAGCCTGCAAGGGTTATGGGGAAAATCAACACCATGGGGACGCAGTCCCCGGATAGTCTGTTTTCAATGAAGGAGGTGCAGTCCCTAAAGTTCCCCAATCAAAGCTAGTGTATATATATACAGGAGTTGGACAAAAAATCTAAAAACACGTCATACAGGACACGTAAGTGTGGCACGCCACTGTACACTACGTGTTGCGGTTGCCGATCTTGTTTTGTTTTCAATGTGTCATGTGGACCTTCCTCTTCCGTCAGCAGTACCCAGTTCACCTGTGAGTGTCGTGGTGTGCAAGTGGTGCGGTAAAATGGGCGACCTGACAGACTTCCAAAGAGGCATGATCGTTGGTGCCCGTCTGGTTGGAGCTTCAGTGACAACAGTGGCGACCATTGTGGGGGTATCGACAGGCACTGTGTCCAATGTCACGAGGGAATACACAATGCATGGGCAAACAACGTCTGCAAAGCACAACAGTGGTCGAAAGACAATCCTGTCCGATAGGGACAGGAGGGCATTAAAACGGATTGTAGCAGCTAAAAGGCAGACCACTGCAATGAAAATTACGTCTGAACTCAATTCCGGCCTACAGAACCCGGTTTCATCAAAAACAGTTCGACGGGAACTTCATAAAATGTAAATTCGTGGCAGGGCCGCGATCGCCAAACCTCTGGTCACAGCAGTAAATGCGAAGCGGTGCAAGGACCACAAGGAGTGGACGCTTGATCAGTGGAAACACTTAATGTATTCCGATGAATCGACCTACACCTTGTTTCCAACAACCGGTCGTGTTTACGTATGGAGAACACCGTCGCAGGCCTATGATCCAGACTGTCTGCGCCCAACTGTAAAGCATGGGGGTGGTTCTGTTACAGTATGGGCAGTGATATCGTGGTTTTCTGCAGGTCCCATCATATCCCTGCATGGAATGATGAATGCTAAGGCGTATGAGGCCATTTTGGGGCACCAGGTTCTAATCATGGCCCACACATTGTTCCCGGATGGTGATGGCATCTACCAAGATGATTTGGCACCCTGTCACGCTGCAAAAACGGTGCAATCAAGGTTTTAGGTGCATGATCAGGGGCTATCACACTTCCCCTGGGTCCCACAATCACCAGTTCTGAACATCATTGAGCCATTGTGGTCTGTGTTAGAAAGGCGTGTTCGGTCTCATTACCCTCCACCATCATCCCTTAAGGAACTGAAGCATGTTTTGGAGGAAGAATGGTACAACATTCCAGACACCACGATTCAGGAGCTGTATACGTCAATTCCACGTCGGATCCAAGCTGTTTTGGACTCAAAAGGAGGCCCCACACCATACTAGGTATGATTTTCACACTTTTTCAAACGTTTTAGATTTTTTTTGTCCAAGCCCTGTATATGACCGAACGCTGGTCTAGTAGTTAGCGTTGCTGACTGTGGATTGAGGGGTCCCGGGTTTGATTCCCGGAGGTGCCAAGGAATTTTCCGAGGTCTATGGATCTGGAACGGTGGCCAACAGCATCTTGACGCAATTGGGCAGCTACTATAAATAAAAGATAGTGGCGATCACAGTCAGAGCTAAGGCTTTCCTCTCTCAACCCGTGAGGTTAGCGTGGGAGCGGTAGCCCTCCGGGGAGAGTCCTCATCCAGTAGTGGATCAAATATGGCTGTGATATAATATTATGCACGTACGACATGTTAAATCTGAGGAAAAGCACCAGGGGTGCCAAACATTAAGCCAGTCTTGTCAACCCTAAAAAGTGATGAAAGGGAGGATGGATGAGCAAAGTTTCTTGGTGACAGCATGTAAGAGCAACATGATGCAGGTGGCGGCCATAAAACCCACCACGCCCACCAACGCCAACCCCACTCGAACATCATGAACCTTTCCACCTCTCGAAAAATCCCGGTGTTCCTCTTACATACTGTCGCCAAGGAACTTGGCTCATCCATCCTCTCTTTCATAACTTTTTAGGGCAGAAGAGCTTGGCTGCATATTTTGCACCCCTGGTGCTTTTGCTCGGATATTATAATTCTTAAACATTCTGTTAGTTTGTGCAGTAGAGCATCGATTATCGGGAAATCGGTTATCCGGAAAGTTCCGACTGATATCTAAAATAAATTATGACTAATCTTAGTTTGGTATGAGTAAAATAAATCTTATTAACATTGCTGTAGTATTAGTCTTAATCCATTACACACTAACTGACGTTCCAAATGGGAAGTTTACGTGAGTAAGCTGACTTTACTTTCATATTTAGCACTGTATTTTAAGTAGTAATTTGTTATCCAGAATATTGGTTTTCCATACCCTATCAGTTCCCAATTAATACGTATAAACCATGCTCTACTGTAATAGGATATTCATTTGTGAACTGAATTAATACAATTGCAATGTATATCGTAATACTTTTGTGCTGCATTTTAAAGTCGAATTATGCTTATTTTTGAAAGTCAGGATATTTCCCTCCGCCGCATGTAATTTTCCTCTACGAGGGAAATCGCTTCGAATTTGGGAAATATTCTACAAAGACATAAGGTAATCATTTTGTTCATAGCTGTACAATTATGTTTCTAAATTTTATTATCTGATGTCAACTAAATGTTCCTTCTATTCCTATGTCTTCAAAGAAGTAGATTAAATGGAGTAAAACTTTTACACGTACTTGTCAAATAAATTTAAGAAAACAATGTTCATTATATAGTAATGGAACAAGAATAAGTCGCTGAAAGTTGTAAAGAAAGGGGAGAATGTAACGCATTTTTTAATGTATAAACAAACACAGATAATACTGGAAGGAACATGATAAGCTCTCTTCAAATAGTCTATTCTCAGAAAAGTAATTAGGAGAGCAAGAAAGTACTATATTAAGGATCGCTCCCAACTCAATATTTTTGTGTCAGCTCTAAATATAACACATTACTGAAGGTATGTTGTTAAAACTAATCGATTTTAACACAGGATTGAAGAACATCATATAAGTAAAAGAAAAATATTATGTTAACAACTTCAGCGTTAGTATCAAAATATGTTTACCTTTAAAGTAATATTTATTACAATTAAGCATTTATGAATGCAAAATAATGTTTACAATTTTGTTTATTAGAAATGTTTATTAAAATAATGTTTACAATTTTGATCAAGTGGAAGTTTAGTCACTGCTCGACTTAAACATGATATAATTCTAATTTTATTTCTTCAGATAAAAGGATCTATAATGATGAATTGGGAAAGAACGACTATCAATATAGAGATCAATTAACAGGTGAGTAACAAATAGGAGTAATAAATGGTTTAATTGCTTTTCTGAATTTGATTTGGTTGCTGTTGTTTTTAAATTTATAATACTATTATGAGTGAAAAATTATCCATCGAAATTTTCACACCTAATGTGAGTGCGTTTCATATATTCTCCCCACACATAGTGCACTCTATGCTGGTATAAGAGAAAGTAGTGTTCTATGAAACTATTGTTGTGTTTGAAGACTAGCTGAATGATTTTATTCTCATATCAGCGGTGTTGTATTTTGGTAAATAAAAATATTATATAAAAATATGTATAAGACCTAACAAATATGTTGCACAACGATTCGACCATATTTTTGTGTTTTGATACTTTCTACTCGTTGGATTCTCAATTTATAATGAAATAATTCTAGTGTTGTAACAAATAAAACTAATTTTATTATTTTCAACAGGAAATTAGCACATTCAATTACATATCTTGAAATATAGTTGTAATTTTCTCAGAATATTTTGTACAAAATATGAAAAAAAAATTGGGAGTAAATATACCCATACTAACCTTGAAAGGTACATTATTCTTGTTATTATTCTAGAACTAAATACATTGAAAATATAGCATTTCTTTTTCTAATTCAAATTGTATAAGTTGTGGCTTCCTTCATGCTATCCTGGGTGAGCATATCTGCTAGTTTTGGGGGCGAAGATACGATTTATACCAACTACCAAGAATCACACAGGATTTTAGAACATATTGGTTTGTAAAGTTAAGACGGTAATTCTTGGTAGAGTAGATGGTTAGGATTTAGATACCGTTATTTACATCATTTACGTTTAGGATAGGGAGAGAACTTATGTCAATGAAACGCTTGGAATTCGACTTTGTAATGAACAAACGTTTATATACTAAATAACATAAGCAATGAGGGCACAAACTCAAGTACTTCCTTAACCTACGATTCCATCAGACTGAACATAACAATATGCACTATACAATATAATAAGATCAATCATGCAAATAAGTTTGACTTTCAACTAACCAATTCCAGTTTACAGAGGTTAGCAGACACAATTTTGGAATAAAATGTGTGTGTTTAAATATTAAAGTCCAGAGCTGACCATCGTAACGTGCAGTAAAGAATTCTCGAAGTGTATAGCTTCAGAGCCAAAGTTGTAGATGGCAGTTTACGATGTGATTACGGATATTGGAGATGGATTATCAAAGTCTCTTAATAGCTACAGAACAGATAGTACAGGCTGTCGCGTTCACTACCAAAACTACTCATGCTTCTCTCAACTGTCACGCTTGGTGTTAAGTTACAGGCCTATTTATTTGGAAATTTCACTCTGAGTTCTTAATGACAACCAATCATAGTTCTTCTCGAGAGGAGTGGTTACGATCTTCTAAGCTAATCACACTATAACTAAACTTTACACTTGCTGTCCTGTTTTCCACTTCGTACCGCTTGGTCAACGATATCCGATCCGCTGATCAAGTTGCACTTTGATTTTAATGGTACGTTCCTCTAAAACACTAAGCGATATTTGATATTGTAATTTCAACTATTCGTCACATTATAAATACGATCTCAGAGGATATGGTCTTGTAAACTGAACTTTGTACCTATTGAAACCGGATGCTGTTTAGGCAGATGCAACTGACATTGACAGAGGTTACGATGTTGCTTTGAAGTGATATGTAGTTAATGTTCGTTGAAAGATCAGACCTACTTAGTAAAACACAGGAATAAAATATTATTACCTAATCCTTGGTTCGTGCCTCGAATCTTATACCTAAACATCCTATACATTTATGTACAACAACATGAACGCTTCTGAAAGAAGGGTGATATTCAAATCATAAGATAAGTATAATAAGTCAAAATTTGGAGAGGAATCTTTATCTTCAGTAACCTCATATTAGTCTTGTAATCCTCGTTTCGTAGGCTTAAAATGTGGCTATTTGTCTGTGATCGGCTGTCGAGCTGAAGAATGAAATGGTGGAGCGGTAAGTCATTGTAGCAGTATTTCGTTTCCCTGTTTATTAGCTTCATTTCTCGTGGTTCTTGAGAATCATGAAGAAGGTGAGCAATGTTGCATATTTCGACGTCTTTCTGGAAAACTTGAAATATTAATAAGCATTGTTTTATTTTCACTATCAAATAACATATCACTTCGCTTACAACTTTAAACACTACTTTGTCTAGATCACTGCGTTTTTGAGAAAAATGTTTTTAACACTTATTTGTTGTGTTAAAAGTATATTTTGCATTTTGAGTGTGCGAAATCGTCTGTTTGTAAATGGTTTCCTATTTTATTCTTGATCACACTATGGGTGGATGTTGTGTTTTTCTGGAGACAAGTCTATTTTCACAAAACTGATGTATTTGACTATTTTAATTTTGAACCTCTTACCACTAACTTGTAATAATACTTGTCAATTTAACGCTGCTAATTGAGATTTTTTGACTAATGTTGTTGTGACTTGGATTATACCCATTCTCTATTATACATCTTAAACGTTTCAATAAATATCTTGTTTGTTACTGTATTTTCCACTTACATTTTAATAGTTTATTCAAATATCTTAAGGCAAAATATATATAATTTTCACTGGTTGTTTTTGGTTAAACTTTAAGTGTTGCCCTCGTCATTTGTAGCTTTTTCGTTGACTCATAAATTGGGGTGGTTCCTTGACTTGATGCACTATATTTGGGGCAAATCTAAAGTTTGTTGAAGCGCTTTTGAGAATTGGTTAACGAACATAAATCATAAATTGACTATTATTAGCGTTCCATTAATGTCCACTAAAAAGGTACAGGTAAACCTATCCCCTATGCGATACGCAAGCGCCGTGAACGGTACATGGGGTATGTGGAGGTAGCGCTCCACATTTTCTTGATTTAGGGTACGAAGTGAGGTGGGGTAGTCAGTCCCACTCTCGACCACCTTTACCTTCCCAAGGCGCCCAGGAATACCAAGGACACTCTTTTGCTCAATTTGATAGGAGGCTGAATGCACTTCAGAGCGTCAGGCATGGGAACACTGAGAGAAAATCTCCAGTGTCCTGGCCGGGATTTGAACCTGGACCGTCTGATTCGTAGTCATGGCGACTCATAATGTCCACTAAAGGTTTGTCAAATCCTAGAAAATCTTCATAGTGTATGCTAGTCGGGAAATCTATTTGTGAATAGTTCCTGGTTCACATGACTAACATTCTTGTGTAGGAAAACAATTATTTGTTGAAAATGATTGTTCATTGTTCCTTTTCTTGTTTAATATTGCAAAAAATTCAAGTTTTAACGACTGTCTTTTCAACGATTAATTGTCTATTTTGTTACACTATTTATAACATTACCATTTTGTTATTTTCAACTTATTCGATTGTCTTTACATGTGGAAAATGCAGTATTGTTCAATGTTCATCACTAATCTTTGAAATAGTACGTAGTATACTTTAAACTAGTCCAAGTTGCACTTGTTTGTCTAGTTCACGTCTCACTTTATTACTTCCTAATTGGTTGTACCATTGATGTCAAGACATGTACGCGTCATTGCCATCACTCTATTTACACTTTTAATATGTTCAATTCCTACTCTTCCTATCTTGATTTCTTTATCTATTTATATTTGTCTATAATGGCATTTAAAATTAATAAGAGTAAATGTTTCTGAGATTTTCATTTAAAATATAATGAATAACCATGCTTTATTTTATCTAAACCTATTCCATACATTTGTCTAGTTCCTATGAT
>JAGDQP010014729.1:20062-44438 GCA_022664845.1 Lepisma saccharinum | reverse complement strand
CCGGCGCAAACGGTGCCCAAGCCAGGATTGACGGCCAGGAAGGTTTTGCTGTGTGTTTGGTGGGATTGGCAGGGAATTATCTACTATGAGCTGCTCCCCTACGGCCAAACCCTTAACTCGGAACTATACTGTCAACAATTGGACCGTCTGAAAGCAGCAATCGCCGCTGGCCAATAGGAGAGGCATTGTGTTCCACCAGGACAACGCCAGGCCACACACATCGATAGTGACTCGCCAGAAGCTCCGGGAGCTTGGTTGGGAGGTTCTTATGCATCCACCTTATAGTCCGGACCTGGCACCGAGTGATTACCATCTGTTCCTGTCCATGGCGAACACGTGTGCTGGTGCAAAATTCGCGTCAAGAGAGATTGTGAACATCGACTGTCTCATTTTTTTGCCAATAGGGACAAGGGCTTCTATGAGAGAGGCATCATGATATTACCTTCCAAATGGCAACACGTTATCGAACAAAACGGCGCATATGTGACCTAAATCGGATCATTCTAACTATGGTAAGTCAAGCCCTCAATGTCATGCAAAAATAATGGATTACTTTTTACTACACCAGATATTTCAACTTCTTATGAACTACTTAAAAGAACAGAAGAGATAAAAGGATTACTGAACCTTGCAGCAGTTGTTGTCGTTAGTGACCAAGCTCTTTATGCTAAAGCAGCGCAAGTGCGCTGGGAAAAGAGGGATGAGTTTGACGGTGTTATTCTTATGCTTGGCAGCTTCCACGTCATTATAATGTTACTTTCAGTTATAGGAAATCGTTTTGTAGATGCTGGAATCAAGGATGTTGCAACACTGAACGGTGCTGTAGTAGAAGGTTCAATGAACAGTATCATTACTGAAAAGTGCTACAACCGAGCTATGAGACTTCACAAATTGATTTACGAAGCATTGCTAAGACTGCTTTTTCACAGTTTTCATTCTAGGCTTGGTTGTGATGAAGAAGATCCACTGAAATCACTACAACTACAAATTGATGAGCTTATTGACAATATTAATGGAAATAGTTTTGCTTCAACTTTAGGAGGTAGAGTTTTTAAAGAATGGTACAATAATTTCTGTGCGTTTGTTGATGAAGCGAAAAGTCACTCTGGAGATTCATTTAATTTCTGGACTTCATTTATAGATTTAGTTGAGCTCCTGCTCTGGCTAATATCCTCAACAAGAACAGGAGATTGGCATTTATATTTAAGTGCATTTGAGAAGGCTATTTCCTGGATGATCGCCTATGATCGTCAAAATTACGCAAGGTATATGGTATCCCACCTGAATGATGTCAAGGGCATCGCAGAAAGTAATAAAGAAGTCTTTAAAGCCTTTTTGCCGCGTCGAATTTGCTGTTCAGCTTTCTGATACAAAGAGAAATAAACAAGATCTGCTGAACAAAATTAATGAAGGAGTTAAAACCAAGTTTTAAGAAATGCGTCTTCAAAATGCACTTATTCATGATCGAACTATTAGATACTGGGGTATAGAACTGAAAAGGAAAGTCGACGTGCATAGCGTTTTGAATTTTAAACGTCCAAGTCGTGGGTGAAAACGTTTAAAATAAGAAATAAAATAGTTTCTAGAAAAATCACACACAAAGTCAGTAAAATTATGCTGAAATTGACAACGAGACAAAAGAAATATCTGCAGGACTTGATGTAATTAAGGACCTGATTACAGAAAAACAAATTACTCCAGATCAAGTAATTAATGTAGATCAAACCAGATTTAAAAAAGAATTAAGATCTATAAATACGTTAGAAACTAAAGGAAAGAAAAATTATTTTGGCGCTGTAGGATCAGAATCTGCAACTACTCACTCGTACGTGATAATGCCAACTATTTCGAAGAATGGAACATTACTAGCTACTGCATATGAATGTTCTTGTTCTAGAACCTACTGGAAAATTTCATGCTAATTTTAAAAACGAGTTACCTAACATCAAAGCCTATGCTGGAAAATCTGCAAATATGTCCAAAAATAACCTTGCTGTTTTTAAAACGATATTTTATGGCTAGATTTGCATGAAAAAAAAAAACGAGTTCTTTTATTAGTTGATTCGTGGACATCGAATAAGGACTGATCCCACCGAAATGTACAGGCGTTGTTCAACCAGAAGATGTCTACTTTTTCAGACTGTATAAGAATATGGTAAGATTCATCAGCGACACCGTCTTCACACAATTTGAAATAAATTTGTGGCATAGAGATAATGTTCTTCGGCTTCAATCTTTTGTGCATTATCAGTTTATGTCAGACAGATTCAAAAACATGATTAAATATGCATTTTTTGCAAGTGGTTATATTGATGATTAGCCAGAAGAATTCGTCACGCCTTTGGAGTATTGTTTTGAAACTGAATTGTTAGAATACTGTTCTATGGAAAATTGTCAATTGTCAGCTTTCATGAAATGTGCTCATTGTGAACACTGTTTTTGCCTAAATCACTCTTTAATTGATTGTTCGCACACCTTTTGCACTGTTTCAGCTACATAGATATGTTAAACGTAGATTTGCAGTTATTAAGTAAAACATTCAATTTTCTTTGTTTCATATGTAAAGTTTTACATATATAAAGTTACAACGCTCTGTCAATTCAAGTATATTTTTTCTATGTTCAATATTATTTTGTTGTTATTGTAATCATTCATGACAAATCTCTAAATTGTATATTTTTTATTTAGAAACAATTCATAAGGAAACTAAAAACCAATTGAATTTCTACTCATTTTAATTATTTTTAGTTTTTTTTTAATTAAATGAAAATAGGTATTTGTTGTTTTTAGTGATACAATTTCTACATTATGTTGTTATGTACCGGGAGCTCCACATTGCTCTATCGATATAATGTGTATTAAAATGACGTATATGACACAGAAAATCAGAATTCCTGTTCATAATGATAAACAAAATTTGAATGCCTGCGGGCAATTTCATAATACATGGATTATAAATAAATGATAAAAAAACAACATGTAAAATGAATAATCAATTGGAAAATTAGTGAAAAAAACTTTTTCAGCTTTTGTTGAGACATTAGTCTAAAAAAGCCTATTTTTCGTATTTTTTACATTACAAATTATGTTCTAACTCATGATATTTTGAACGATGGCAGCTATAAATTTGGGAATCGTCTTTTTTTAGCCTCTCAAATGCAAACAAAATTGTTCCCCGTTAAGATCTTAGTGAACTAGGATCGTGACCCGGGTCCATTAAGTTGACCCCCCGACCATACCAAATTTTAGAAATAAATAGCCTACCGTTTTGCACCGTCTTGCACCCAAGTTTCGCGTTTTGCACCGCAACGGTTACAAAGTTATAAGCACATATATTTTTGGGGACCAAGTTAATGGTAGTCCCCCACTCAGTCAAATTTTTCGAAAATAGATAGCTTGTCGTTTTGCACCCGTCTTGCACCATTTTGCACCCAAGTTTCGCGTTTTGCACCGCAATAGTTAAAAAGTTATAAGCTCTTGTATTTGAGGGGGCCAAGTTAATGGTAGTTCCATACAGCAAAATTTCAAAAATCAGACAGTGACACATAGTGCAACATATTGGACTTATTTTGCACCGTTTTGCACCCAAGTTTCGCGTTTTGCACCACAACGGTTAAAAAGTTATAAGCTCTTCTATTACTGGGGGCCCAAGTTTGTGGTAGCCCCGCTCAGTCATTTTTATTTTGAAAATAGATAGTGTACCGGTCTGTGCTCATTGTGTACCGTTTTGCAGCAACGTTTCGCGTTTTGCACCAAAATAGTTAAAAAGTTATAAGCTCTTGTATTTGAGGGGGGCCAAGTTAATGGTAGCCCCTTAGAGCAAAATTTAAACAATCAGGCTGTGACATATAGTGCAACAGATTGCATTCGTTTTGCACCATTTTGCACCCAAGTTTCACGTTTTCCCCCGCAAGAGTTAAAAAGTTATAAGCTCTTCTATTTTGAGGGCCCAAGTTAGTGGTAGCGCTCCCTGAGTCAATTTTTTTCGGAAACAAGATATTGTACTGACCTGTGCTCGTTTTGAAGCGCCATATCTAAAAGTAAATAGCTGGTATATTTTGGGGCAGCCAAGTTAATGGTAGACCCTACAGCAAAATTTCAAATTTAGACAGTGACACATGTGTAGTGCAGTAAGGGTAAGTGCGCATTGTTGATAAAAAAATTGAGAAAGAGAAAGTCTCGCGATTAAAAAGTCACTACAATTTATAGGCTCCCGCACTGGGAGACTTAAGTTTCTCAGCATTAAAATAGATTTCAAATAACTTGCTGCAAGTTGTCCCTGGTTTGTAAAGAGCTTTGTAAACTTCGTAGTTTGGGCCATTTTAGTAACTAATGACTTCGGCCCTTCTTGATTCCACTAGATGTCTCTAAAATCCACAAACATCCAGGCTCTAGCAGAGATTTGAGCCCAAAACCTTGGAGACGCTGGCCTTTAGTCTGAGACAACAAGACTATCGCGGTCGGCTGCTCTTCATTTAAGATGAAGTAGAAAAGACAAAAAGAAAAGCCATAGGATTCATTCAATTGCAAGGCAGAGACTTTAAATGAGCAGTTTTATAAACTCGTTGCATCTTTGAATTTCAAAATTTATTTATTGCCTTTTAGCATCTCTATCTCTGGGCGGGATAAACTTACTTAAGGTACCATCCCCAGCATTCGCCTGATGAAAGCGAGGAAACCCTGGAAAACCTGTCAGGATGATCAACCGTGGGGTTCGAAATCGCGTGCCTACCTTTTACCAATCCGAGGTCAGCACCGTTACCACCTGGACCACGGGGGCTGAATCTTTGCAACTTTGAGAGAAGACAAAAGAGGTTCTATTATTTCAGGATAAGCGTGGTTGGAAGGATTTTATAATTTGTTATTCGCTCTTAGTCATAGCATATAACGCACCAAAATACTAAACTTTTTGACTGGGTGTATACAGCCACAAGAAAGATTGGCTGTAACATTAATACACTAGGACAGTGATGCCCAGCCTACGGCCCGCGGACCAGATCTGACCCGCAACGTTTGCCTTTTTGGGCCGCCACATATGTTGCATTTGTTTGCCATAATCATGTCGCAAGAAGGTTTTATTTCTCCTTCTTAATCTATACATGAAGTTAAGTGAACTCAACTGATAAAAGACAGAATGCAACTAATACTAATAACATAAAGTCATGTTAAAAATTATAAGTACCAAAAAACTATTTTAATTTTTTTGGTTTTGGCCTTTTGCTATTTTCACAAACATAGAAGAACGTGCTAAATTTTAATGTTGCACATGCGCAAAACGAAGTTGGGTATCACTGCACTATGATGTTGCTGACTTACGAGAAATATTTACTTCGCGATAATTTTGAGAGAGAATTTTACAAAGATAACATATAATTAGGAAGTTGTAAGAGAAAATAACATTTCTTAAACTTAATAAACAACTTCCATACTTATATTTGAACACAAATTATAAATTTGTTATTTCAAAATATCACTTGCACGTTTCTGCACTTTGTCTATTTCCTTTTTGAACATATTTACTTCAAATATGAACAATTCAACATTTTTTAACGATTTTATACTTTTGCTGCAAAACGCAATACTTAATGACTAAATTACTTCTTACTATGTAGTTATTTGTAACTACTTATTTCTGAGGCCCACCTACCGAAGTGAGCTATTCAATTGCTAGTGCGCGCGGACAGGTTTAAGCACGTGCGTAATAAAGTACTTCTGCAAACAATAATTTCATCACCTCTGAAATAGCCCATGTTTCAATTATTTTATCACGGTGATTTTAAAAGTACTATTTGACAGTGTGCGCCCAGTCAAATAGTAGTATGTATTTCTTGTTCGCAATTAAAAAGTCGACAAGAAAAAATGCTAGTGCGTGATAGGTCTAAGCTGCGTCACCAAATATTTACTTGGATGTCTTCGACACTAACCTTTTCAATCAAACGCATTCGTAAGACCGCCTATCGTTGTGTTAATTTAATCAACTTAGAAGTTACTCTATGAAAATACTTTACTGTTAACCAGCAAGCTAAAATGAGTGTAATCTAAAAACTATTTGTTTTCACTGAACAATAAAATGAGGCGGGTCACCAATTAACTTGTCCCGCTCCCCGAGAAAAGAACCTTCTTCTAACAATTTAAATATTGTGGTGTAAAACTATCGCAGTGCGATTCCACAACACTATCTATTTCTCCTTTTTAAAATTTGACAAGAGGACTATCATTTTCTACTCCCGTAAAATATATGTTCTTATAACTTTTTAAATATTGCGGTGCAAAACGCTAAACTTGGGTGCAAAACGACAAGCTATCTGTTTTCGAAAAATTTGACGGAGGAGGGCTACCATTAACTTGGCCCTCCCAAAATATATGCGCTTATCACTTTGTAACTGTTGCAGTGGAAAACGCGAAACTTGGGTGCAAAACGGTAGGCTATTTATTTCTAAAATTTGGTATGGTGGGGGGGCCAACTTAATGGACCCTCGTGAACCTCCCTTGTGGGAAAGGATTGTATGAGTCATAATACTCTGGTTCAAGGCAAGTCGTGGTGTTCATGCATTTCTCTCTGCCATCTGGTGGAGTTATAGTTAATTAATACATGTGGCGAGAACGTTTGCCTTCATGCCTTAAGGCTCAATCCAAGTGGGGTTTCCCGCCTTTCGTTTTACATCAATTATTCAAATTCCAGTAGAGGAAAACACAAATTAACTTTCACAGACCAAAGTTCGTTTCGTCCTTCAATAATGAGTACAATTAGTTTTAACAAAATATTATATTAATGGTAAACTCAGGATTGTGTGCAGACACTTTTGGGACAGAATAATTTTCCAATATTTTCTGCACACAATGCTTCAGTTACTACTAGCATTTAATTAAAAGTAATTGTACTCATTATTGAAGAACGAAACTAACTTTGGTCTGTGAAAGTCAATTTCTGTTTTCCTCTACTGAAATTTGAATAATTGACGTAAAACGAAAAAGGAGGGAAATCCCACTTGGATTTAGCCTTATGTCTTGAATGTATACCGAATACCGGTGAGGAACTAAATGTTTGTGTTCTAAAGACAAATTTGTCTACGAAAGTTACAAACGGATAAAACTAACACATTGCACTGTGGTCCAGAAGTTAAAATTAGCTAGATAAAATTCATTTTCTCAACATCATTACTGCTCGATTATTTTGTGCCGCGCCACAAGTAAGTAACTGTTCTTCATTTCTCCGCTCATAGAACACCAGTAAGTATTCAATGTATGACGCAGCAGTCCACGGAAAGTTAGTGATAATCGTGCCCTGCAAATGCCCGTGCCCTGCAAATCACTTGGCTGGCGAACGGGACAATCGAAGGCCAACATAAAACGAGAAAGGCGGGAACATCTACGTTGTTGAACCAGAAGTGACACGTCGCGACGTATTATATAGACAGTGGCGGAATAAGCTTGTTCGGGGCCCCTAGGCAAAAACTTAATGTGCGCCCTTGTCAAAAGAAAAGTAGTATTTGCAGTATCTTTACAGGCTAATATAAAAAATTAGTGAACATATTAAAATAAGAAGCGAAGGATACGAACAATTCATTTTCTATGTGCTATATCTAAAATTATGTAAGTGCATTGAGATATTAATTTCACCAGTCATCAGTCATAAATGAAGCTGCTTTGATTGCTGCAAACTGGTGTATAAGTTCTTCAAATGTGGGGAACAGATAGCTCGTTCAGTCTTTTATTACACATGGTTGAACGGAGATATGTCTTCAGTCCTTTTACAGCCGTAAACGAACGTTCAGCGGAACAATTTGTTACAGCAGTACACAAAATATTCTTAATACAATGTCCACATTTCGAAACACAGACTGCAGCTTTTTTTACCATATAAATGCTAATATTTCTGCTGGCGAATCACAGATATCCTTGGTCTTCAGAAGCCCCGCAAAATACACACATTCATTTGGGAAGGTTAATTCCAGATCAGTTTCATACGAAGCCTGAAGGTTAGTTGCGCGTTCAGAAATGGGACAAGAAGAACTTTGCAGAAACTTACTGAAAACCATGAAGTTGTCAAATATTAATTTATAGTTTTCCTTTCCTCTAATTAATTCAGCATGCAATTTATCAAGAATAGGGAAGAAATACCTCAACTTTAATCTTTTCTCTTCCTGTTAGAAAAACCTTATTGTCTCTTATTTCATCGGCTTTAATGTTAGATTTTCTAAACCTTATATAACTAAACTCGTAATCCATATAAGTTTTCTCCTTGGTTTCTGCTGATAAGACTCGAACATGTCACGAAGAGAAGTTATAAACTTCACAAGTGATTCAAATAAATCATGCACTATTGTTAAATTTATGTTGACACTTTCAAATTTCACTCTGGAATATCTACAATATATCCTACCAAATAGTGTTGATGAAAGCTGTCTCCAGCCTGTTTAGTTGATTCAAAGGGATAAGGTCTCATTTCGAACTAGTGGCTTCTCAAAAGGATCATCATTCACATGAGTAAGGGCTTGCATCACACTATCCCAGTTTTCATATGTGTATGTGCGTGCAAGTCAACTCTCTTGATGACCAACGTGTAAACGATGCGTATTGTCGTCGTGTTTCCTTCGTTCATTACATTCCGCTTTAACTGTTATAAAAACATGTGCCTCCTTAAAAGTTTTGCAGATAAAGCCTTTAAGTACAAGTGTAATTGTTATAATAAAGAACAGAGTTGCAAACTATGAATATTTCGGACAGAAAAAATCCTTCATATTAGTTTCTTTTTTAAAAATCCGGCTATTATTTTTGATACTCTGGAAAAAAATATTTACCGCCCCCAAGAGTTGCCACCCCTAGGCACGTGCCTAGTGGGCCTATTTGGTAATCCGCCACTGATTATAGATGACTAAAGTTGCGTACGTATTCTGGGTTTTCGTTTCAAAAGAATGATGCAACACTTCACCATATCCAAATTTCTTCCACTTTCAATCCATTATATTCTTGTAAATATTCCAGAATACGGCGATGCTAAGCAAGAAGTAAGCCTCCTGCGTAGCCTAGTCGGTAGTGCGCTCGACTTCTGTATGAGCGTCCCCGGGTTCGATTCCCAGTGGGGGCTAAAAATGTTGGTGTTGACCTAAAAGAAGTAGCGGACTGTGGTCATGAAAGTTAGACACACGGCTGCAAAGATGCGTTTCGCTGACCACGCTTTAATAACTTAACTTGACCGTAATAAAGCCGTCTGACAGGCCAAGGCCCTTAGGGGCTGTCGCGCCACCCAGTTTAGTTTCTTTTAAAGCAAGAAGTAATTAAAAAACAGAACTTCTTTTAAAATTCATTTTCTTTAATGATTTTCTGGCAAGTACTTTTACAGTCAATTATTGTGTGCTTTCTCTCAAGCACGTATGTAAGGGGTGGGTCCGGACGACCCCCCCCCCCTCCACAAAAAAACCTCACAGTTTTATGGAAAAGTAGTATAACTTCAGGCGTAATTATATACATTTAATATACATTTCATGCCCAGACACACCTTGGACCCCTCCCAAAACCAAATTCTGGATACGTGCCTGCTTTCTCGAGTTACGAGCCACGAGAAATACATAAAACAAAATAAAAATAGACCTTATTGTTGTCACAAAAATAATGACTTTATTCGCAAGCTTCTATCGAGGTATGATTTAAGTTGACGGTTAATGATTTTTAGTCTTGCATTTGTTTATATTTGTATTTATGTTGATGTATTTGTTTATACGGCATTTTCTTTTCTTTTGTATTGATTGTTTAGCTTTATTTTTTGACAACCCAGTGTAAAATAGCCATTAGTGCTATATCTACGTTCTTGTTAGTAAACAAATTAGTTTTTAAAAAAATGCATTCTCGCTTGAGACCTGTGATGATTTGGATAGATAGGACCAGTTCAAATGGTCCACTTGAAGTCACTCCACATTAGCCATCGGAAGAGCCTTGACCTGGTCTCGTACGTCTGCCGTCTCCGGGATTCCGTGAGTCATTTTGGGATTTCATGCTGCGCCTATGTGTTGTACTGCTGTAACGACAACTTTGAGCCATAGCGGGCGGGTCAAATGCTGTTCCTAGGCGTGTACTGGAGAGACTTTACATGTATATAATCCAAATATGACGACGACGTCCGGGATTGTGATATCCAGCCAGCCAGCAAGTCTTACATCGATTCATCAATACACTGATTCCTCATCAATTCATTCAATTGTTCTTTCTTTCATTTATTCATTCCATTCACATAGTTGCCACCTTTTGATTAATAGCTCGGTAAAAAAATACGGGATAGTAGTATAAAATACGAGACAAGTCTGAAATAACCTAAAATGAAAGTAACTAGTTAGGCCCTGTACTATATTATAGGACTAACAGCACAATTTATAACCACCATAATAATCAAGATCACAGGAAAGGTCTTGCTTGCGCAGCATTACTGTTTTTTTAACGTAACAATATGTCAAATGCTGCGTTTGCTTTCATAGATATGAAACATATTCTCAATAAATTGCGATTGTGATCCCTAATTGACCAATGGAAAAGTGATTAAATCATGGCATAAGTCGTGAGAGTAACTTTGTTTATGTTTGTGGTTCAGTAACATATTTTATCCTCTATATTGTTTGAATCTAGCGATGTCGGTAAGACGCTCGACTTCTATAACTGAGCAACACATGTTCAAATCTAGCTGCAGCCATAACTTTTTTGTCTCCCAATACCGAAATCAACACCATGTGCTGTGTTGATTTAACACATAAAAGTGTTAGTCACGCTGGGACACCACATTGTGTTGAATTAACACAGCTATTTTTTTTTTACTGTGTACATTCTTAGAATATCAAAAATTAATTTCCAAATGCTCCAGAGTCAGGAAGATTTTGATATATTTTTGTACAGTACTGAATGAGTAAGCAAAACTGAGATCAATTTTTCAATAATATTTTCGAATATCTGTAGATTTGTGCAGTCATTTTCTCTCGAATTGTCTTAGTTTTTAGGTGTTTTGTAAAAGGAATGTAAAAAACGTCGGGCATGTAAATGATGTATAACTAAAACGGAATATAGTTCACGTTTTGTACACTTCTTTTCTCACAATCACTTTTTGATACACTTCTTGTATATATTTGATCATAATATGTGCTTAAACTAAGTACTTTCCTGTTCGCTGCATGTGAGTGGGATAAGAAATCCGTGCAGAGGGAAAGATACTGGTGACTATTCAATGTCTCTCCAAAGAAGATGAAAATACGTTTTCGAGGTATTTCAGTTCAGAAGACAACTTTCTGCTATGGAGAAGGTCTCTTCGTATACATGTAATTATTGTTGGTTGATCATATGCTTTTGTTTTGAGATTTGATGTAACTATTCAAATAAAACCACGCCTCCTCCTTCAATATAAATCATCTAGTTCTTCTCCATCCGGAGTCATATGCTCCATTAACCATTGGTAAAGGACCACGTTAATGGTCCTCTGTAAACCTGGAGCCAGCCGAAAACCTATGGGGGGGCGGGCAAAATTTAGGAGGGGGGGCTAGTCGATATATCAAACATATTCCTTTGCGGAACGTATATAATGTATAAAAATGCGTGGTTGCATAACAAACAGGGATAAATTACATAGATTTCACCGAATTTGCTGTACTTTTTATAAGTAAAAGAGACTGCCCTTGCACGGTTAGATACCAGTGATTACGTTTATCATCTGTATTCATACGGAAAGTTGTCTATTGGCTTTTATTTCCCACATCTATTCCAGAGAATATCTGGGAATTCCCTATACTTCCGTTGGGCCATTTCTTGCGAATCCATTACATAATTATAGAATATGCAGTTTTGGATAGAGCAGGTCTCAAGTCTTTGAGGGTGCCAATTGTACTCTTAATGATATTGTAATTATCAAGCTTTAGAGTTCATTTTCCAACACTTTCGGAACCCTATAGCGCCGAAACGAAGCATTTGAGCATCCTCGATGGTCTATACTTTTCATATCAGGAATTTCGTGAAGTAGGTATGTCGGTGCTGGTTTACAACACCCTGTATATATATATTCCATTACCTCGCGGCAAATATCGCACATAGCTTTCGGCGATAAGGTATGATTACATAGAAAGTAACAGAGAGACGGTAACGTGAAACGGCTATATATATATTAGACCAGATTTAATCCAGACCCGTCACCAATCAAAAGCTTTTGAAGGGGCACCGCTCCTGACAGCTGTGGGATCAGTTGCTTGATCTGATGAAGCATACGAGCCAATATATCACGCAAAATTATCACACTATTATTAAAAAGGGATCTACAAGCATGACATTATTATTTCCCGAAATTTAAGATTACTAAAGTTTGGATTAATCTATCTACTGTATGTCTTTATTTAAATCGAAACTACCACACCAGTGTCGGTTTCGGTTGCCAAACTAACATGTGATTTGACTCAACCTACTACTTATAGTCTGATCATTGGGAAATCGAAGCCCGCATCCTTGGAATTTAATCAGCATTTCCTTTCACTTCTGTGTGGGATGATTCTTATATTTGGGCTGAAATGTGTATTATTCAGTGCTATCTTCTCTAGCTAAAAGGACTTGGTGCCTCATGGATAATTCTGGACCCCCATATGCTCTTTTTTAAGCTCAACTGCTTCTAGGGATGATATTTTGGATTCCACATTATGACATTTGCACGTCTATCTCTCACCAGGCAAATATTAACAGACAAAAGTTTTGTTTTGTATCTTTGTAACATGGTTCTTTCATTTCTTTACGAATTGAATCAATGCCTGTTTTTGCTTTTGGTGGATTTCTCTCCTTTGACCCAATATTTTTCGTAGAAAATATCACAAAAACAGGATTTTATTTTCTCATGTTTCTCGTGCGTAAATCTTTTGGAAATGTCCTTAACCATGATGATTTTAAAAGTCCACTTGGTTACATTGTCTTTCTGTCATTTTTTTGCTAAATATAGCAAGTGATAAATCTGTTATCTTTTTTGTCGACTTTTTTTTAGCGTTTCGCCGAAGCGGCATGTCCTTTCAGGCCGGTTTATTGTTCTCCATTTTCCTATTACTTCTAGCCACGATAGGACTAAATACACAGATGTCAGTGGAGAATCTTTGTTGCACTATTTGTTTCTGAAAGCTGCGTGGAATTTTATTATTTTAATTTTTATTTTCTTATACATTTTTGTGTATTTCTAGTAAGGAGTTGTATAATCACGATCATATATTTTTGATAGGCCTGAGCCTTAGATGCCTAAAGGCCATAAGTAAAATTCGTAAAATTCATATATTTTAGACCCCTTTAAATGCTCATTTAAGCTATATGAATTGTAGTACTGTTCGCCTATTGAATACCTTTAATATTTTTAGAAACTTTATGGCGTACCATCTAACAATCTTCCGCGTACCACAGGTTGAAAATCCCTTATTATATCATCTCTAGGAGATACAAAATCGATGTAGTGGTACTCCAAAAAATGAAACTTTAAATCAAATAGATAACACTTCTTTCTTAGAACCTTTAGCTTTGGCGGTGTCGCTTAAGACTTTCCATCTTCGGTTATGTTACACACAAGTATAGAATAATATTTGATAAAGCCTTGTAATCGTAAAAAGATCGCTGAAACAGGAAGAATTTAGAAATCAAAACAGACAATTTCCGGGGGACGTACACAATTTTTGATTGGATGAATTCGATCTTGCCTACTCGTGTAGTCTCTAAAACCGTTTAGGCTCACTGGTTTTGTCTATATTGCCTAAGAACCTATTGGTTTATACAAGTTGATATTGGAATCTAGAACGTATCGAGTTCAGTGATATTGACTGTACTTGGTACGAAGTTTAAAAATGAAAATTGATTGGTTGGCTGCATCCAATATAAATTTTCGAGCAAGTTAAATATAGACCTTTTACAAGGTCAAATATAAGGGATAGCACCCATCCCTCGTGGTCCAGGCGGTAACGTCACGGACTTTAGATTGGTAATGGATAAAAACGTGCTTTCGAACTCCACGGCCGATTATCATGACTGAGGTACTCCAGTGTTCCCTCAGTTCCACCGGGATGGTACCTTAAGAAAGGCCCTGTCCGATACCTTCCCCATGCTCTACCTAACCTTATCCAGCCTGAGTCAAGATAACAGAAGGCCATAAATAAGTTCAAATTTAATAAGGGATAAAAGCCAACATCCTAATTGCTCTGTTGTCAAGGACTACTAACCAACGCAACTCGTACAATGCAGCTTTGCATTCAGCCATTTTTCTTGACATACATAAGCGAAAGAAACGTTTCCAAGATAACAAGAGGAGCATGTCAAATTGGAAGAAGGAGAAATGTGAAAAGTAGTTGACAACGTTCGATTGAACTTGTCCCTTAACCAGCTGAGTTTGACAGTTGCTAACAGTGACAAGTTAGGTAATGTGTCTTATCGATTGGCGCTGTCCTCTTTCTTACAAAAAAAAAAGTTAAAAAAAAAACGGCTCATAATACGTATTTCCTCCAGTTTTACCTTAGGAGCGGGGGCAAGTGCCCCCAGAGACTTCCAACCTTGCCATCAGACGAGAATTAATAGTTATTTAACGTCCCACGATTTCTGAGAAACACAAAAACGTAGAAATATAAAGTTACTTTGTTATAGTGAAATGACATTTTTCCACGCTCCTTTCGAGGACATGTAAAGTTTGGATCAGTGCTAAGTAAACTGGGGATGACAAAACAACACACACACAACATGTATATTTATTGAGACAGTGCTGAGCTTTTCCTCTAAGATTTCAAGCTCATGCAACTATCCACCTCAGATGAGAGAGCTAATCACTACTAATATATACTATTAATATGGACGTTTCTATTAATTATTCGCTTGCTTAATCGAGAGGGGGGAAATAAGGTGATGTGAAACTTATTTTTTATACATTGCTCGAGATCGGTCGCATCAGACTGTAATTAACATGAACAAATATTTATAGTGAATTTACCAATAACTGTGACAATCACTATTGTTCTTAACCATTAATAGCTACTATCACTGCATTGCAAATACCTCTGTCGAAGTTCACTGATGAATTTTAACACATTTACTCGATGCACTTGTTCACTGAGTTTGAGCAGAACACCGAACAATAAAGTTTTGTCTGTTTTCGTAGAATGACTGTGCTGTTTGTAGCGACCCCGATCGATTGATTGCTACATATCTTACCCTCTCCCTTTTTTTATGTGTCCTCCTTTTCTTTTTTGTTCGTGCTTTGTCGGTGATTTTTTAAATTCTTCAGCCGACTTCGGCTTACTCGAGAGTGTTTATTTGTCCAGAAGTCAAAGAAGCCGAACCATTCAGGTTATATCTTTCATTGTTGTATTGGCGGGATTTTTATTCTTTATTGTTTCTTCATTTTATTACTTAATTTATCTTTACATATTTTATTGCATTATTTTCTTCAATAATTTTTCTTTCGTTTAAATCTTCATAAATAAATTTAATGATCTATTTCGTTCATTTATTTCGTTGAGAAATTTAGGTGGTTAAGCCACACCCCTTTCCGCTTTTTGTTTCTGATTCGATCCTCGCCTCTGATTAGCAGTTGCCGATCAGACAGTTCTGTTATTGCCGTCGACTTAAAAATGCTGCACTGAAAACGGCTGGCCTCGAAAATTGTATACAGAGTAAATAATAATGCAGCCCAGTATTTAAATTATATAAATATCAAAAGCAGCTTCGTCTGATGGAATCTATCAATATTTTGTAGCCGCCTTCTTCAAACTTCAGCAAGGTGAAAGCTGAATTAATAATTAGATTCTCTTCAGAAACTTTTTTTTACGAAATACAGCGATCAGTCTTTTGCATTGAGTTTGTTATTCTTAAGCAAGAATAAATTATATTTTACCAGATATTCCTTGTGTTAAGGGTTTTATTAAGAAGTGGATAGTTTACCATCACTGTGGTATTACTGTAAAGGTTCTCAACCTTTCGCTATTTCAGTCCGCGAAGTGTTCTTTCATGTGTATATGAGAAAGTACTTCTGATGAAGCCAAGTTTGATATTTTGATTCGATGCTTCAGCAAACATTAGAAAATAGTCAAATCGGTTGAGCTTATCTAATTTTCGTGTTTAATTTTAACGAGTGCGCGGCTGCGTTGAGCCTTGTACATTTTAGGGGCCTGGTTGCGTTAGGTCACTAAAATAGCGTCTTGTCTTCTGCTTTCCTGCGGGATGATCTCCCCTTGCTTTTCCTTCTTTTTAAGGGCTTTTTTCTTTGTGTTCTAGCCTTCTGCTTTTTTCTGACTTTATGCGTTTTTGGCACTTATTTTTGGGCTTCTTCCATGCATGCTTCGTGGTTCTAGACAAGTGCGTGTTTTGTCTTTGATGTTTCTAGGCTGAAGCAAGGCACTGATGGCTAAGTACCCGCCTTGTCTTCAGGTCCCACAGCGGTTCTCTTTTTTTATTTTGTGCCCTCTCCTGTGGCGTAATATAGACTTGTCTCCCAGGTAGGTTTTGCCACGTTATATGAAGTTTTGGGTAAGCCCCCTTTCGGCAACACGGCACCACTGGTCCCCTTGTTTGCTTTTGTGTCTACCTGCCTTTGAGGAAAAAGTCCGGCAGATTACATACATGTTGATGAAAATTGATATATAATAATAATATTAATAATAATAGTATTTTTTGTCATCAAGCCAGTATGGCAATAGACAACGTTAAGGTAGTACAGTATAGATTATTGATTAACAAAATATATATAGGTAGAGTGCACAGAATTACAATAATAAAGTTACAATTGTTCTTACCTAAGTTCCTAAAAGCATTAATTTATGGAGTAGAATGGTGCAGTTATTAACCAGTTATGTTGCTTCTTTTTAAACACAGTATCTGGTTAGTTCTTAAGTTTCTGTGGTAATTTATTATATCGTTTGTACCCTAGGTTTTCATAACTTCTCGAAAATTTTGTTAATCTTTTGAATGAGACATCAAGTAGATTATTATTCCTTGTATTATAACAATGTATATTGTTTCTACATTGTAACGTACCGGTAGGTAACTTTTTTGAGTATACAACAAAACCATGAAAATATAAATATACTATAGTCGCTGTGATCAGTATATTTTGAGTCAGAGATTATACAGACAGCTTTCTTTTGCAGTAGTAGGATGTAATTTATGTGAGCACTATTGCCCCATAGTAATATTCTTCACATAATTATCTGGTACACAATATTTGAGATTGGTTAGAAGATAGATTACTCTAGATAGCCTATTAGTAATATATTTAATATGGGAATCCCATGTCAATTGATTATCAATCATGATTCCTAAGTATTTTACGGTAACAGAATTTTCTACGTTAATATTTATGAGACTAAAGTACATATGCTGCGTCTTACTAACATTTAGAAACCAACCGTTTGCTCTAAACCATATAGCAGTATGAGATAGTGTATTATTAGTTAATACTTTCAGACTTAAAGTCGTTGTTAGAATTTAAAAAAGCTGTGCCATTTGCATACAAAATTGAAGAAGATGATATACATGCTGATAAATCATTTATCATTACAAGAAAAAGAAAAGGACCCAATACGGAACCTTGAGGAATACCACATAAAACTCTCTATACGCTGGACTACTGTCCTCGAGGTGACACTATTTGACTATACGGTCATTCGGTAATTTGACCATACGTCTCAAACATCATAAGGGCAGCATTGCGTATACCATAATGAAATAACTTTTCAAACAGGAGGTTATGATCTACACAGTCAAAAGTTTCACTTAGGTCACAGAAAGTGATCTGTGCAATTCTCTTGTTTTGAAAGACATGGAGTACATTCTTAACAAGTGAATCAACGACATCAACCTTCCCAACCTGAATCCAAATTGATTGTAATTAATTAAGTTATTGTGTTCAAAGTAATTGCTTACCTGACTATACATTACACATTCTAGAATTTTATAGAAAATACGAACCAAAGATATTGGTCTGTAGCTACATGGAGAGGTCTTACTACCTCTTTTGTAAACCGGAACAACCTTCGTTATCTTTAGAATTTTGGAGAAAATTCCATCAGCTAAGCATTTATTAATACAAAAGGTAGGCGGGCAACGTATATCATTAAGCACACTTTTAACTAGATTATTGGAAATGTCATAAAAGTCAACGCTTTCAGACGACTTAAAATTATTAACTATATCTAAAATTACTTTAGGAGTCACCTCCGAGAAGTTAAAAATATAGTTGTTCTCTATATTATTATGCTGTACAAATAAGTCAATAGCCGTTACAATCGGATGAGTGACATTATTCTTTATTTCTTCTACAGAACTAGTGAAGTACTTGTTGAATTCATTGGGTTAAATATTTATAGCTTCTGTTTCTTTATCCTTTGTAATAGATTGAATTAATCTCGAAGCTACTTTACATTTATTATTTGCAGTCTCAATAGTACTCAAGTTATATAGCTTTTTTTGTTTCATTAATGGCTATTTTATATTTACGTCTTTCACTTAAATACGCTAACTCTGCTTGTTTACTCTTATGCCTTTTATATGCTTCATAATATAGCATTACCCTACGTTTCATATTAGCAAGCTGAGGAGTATACCAACATGAACTCTTTACAACCTTCCCTGTATAAACTTTATTAGTTTTACATTTCATTGGAATATAAATATAAACAAAATACAGATATACGTTTAAAAATGGTTCAAATACTTCGTCAGCAGTTAATTCGTTATTAGTTACACTATGCTTTGTCATTATCTCTACCCAATTCACACTTTGAAGTGAGGACCTAAAATTTATTATTTTCTCCTTCGTGATTGGGCTGCTGATTGTTATCTTTTCATTTTTCTTCATACACTCAATAGATTTATTTATTTCAATCCAGACGGAATCATGATCTGAGAAATGATTTACATCACTGGAAATATATGTTTGATTTACATTTGTGAATATATTATCTAAGCATGCATCACCTCTTGTAGACTTATTATTTACACCAGCAAAATTATATTGCCTTAGAATGTTCAAGAATTCAGTAACACTACGCTCATCCTTTGTTATGTCTCAAACTCAACATTAATGTCACCACCAATTACCTACAATGGAGCAGCTATTCCATTGAATTAAAAAGTTCATCATTGTTTCAAGTTTGTCTAGAAACACTGCCTGGTCTCCATTGGGTGAACTATATATTGTTATTATGACTAGCTTTAAATTAGAGATAACTATACCTGTTACTTCAAAGTGTAATTCTTCACAAATGGTGCTAAGGTCTATTTCATTTACATTCAAAGATTATCCACTTTTAAAGTAAATTGCTACCCCGCCACGTTTATTGTATATTTGTTCCTGCAAGAGCTATTTGCTAACCGATAGTCGTCTTACTTAATAAAAGGTATTTCGTTGTTTCGACACCAATGCTCACTTAGGAACATTACATCAAATCCATTATCATTTCCATATTCATTAATAAGTTCCTGCTTCTATCAATACCTTGACCTTGTACATTAATATTTACCATTTTCAGTCTCTGATTACGGACAGTTTTATTTATGTGGTTGTTCACAAACTCAGTGGATGAGGAGGAATCCTTTACAATGACTATATTACCGGTTTCTTTTGTTGCTGATTGGTCACTGATTTCTAATGTCCAAAGACTGATGATCTTGATTGTTCAGCATCGGCACTTCACACACGTCATCGTCATCCTTGATCTTGGTGGACAGTCGTATTAATGCAGGTTCTAAAAAGTTCCTAACTCAGCATGCTGTCTTGCTGCTGGTTGGTTGTGGACTTTCCTGTGGTCTGCTTGCTTCATTTCCCGTTGTATTGTATAATGTTTCCTCTTTTACTTTCTTGGCGGATGTTGTTGTTTCCGTTCTTCTTGCTAACGTTTGTATTGTTTCATATCCGGATTTCGTAATATTTAAATTTATACTTTTCCCTAATTTCTCAGAATAATGATGTGATGTGCAATGTCAGTGATTTTTATGCTTAGTTGTCTTTTCTGGTTGTTCATTTCTTATTGCTCAGTACCTTTGTACTTTATTTATGTCCAAGCTGATGTCCGTAGCTTTCAATATTGTTTATTCATTAATCTTCATTTTGATTTTACATACAAATTACATTAACTATAACATCGTGATGCGACAATATATATGTTAGTTTTTCTCTCAAAGAAATTTGAAATTTGCAGAAGAACTTCATGTCATTTTAGCAAAAATCGTAACTGTTATCATATCCTGGAAAAGAACAGTATAAGATTAATGACACAGTACAGAACTTCCATTTTGAAAAAATCCCATGAAACATCCTATTTCCTCTTCTTTGTTGGCATTGCACATGGTTATGAAAGCGTCGCTTCCGTTCCGAATACTTTGGGGAAAATGTTACACAATGAATTAGTCAAACAACAAGATGTGAACAGAAATTCAAGGAAATCGTGTCAGGTCATGAAACAGCTGCTGAACTTTCGAACCATTATAGACACTACAGTTCAAACTGTCAGTGCTCTTAAACCCTGCAGTATATTTGCGCAATTTGACGAAAAGTAGTACGTGCAATAAACCGAAAAATATTTCAATACCGGAGACCAGGATCAACCTATAGCGATAGGCTTAAGGCATATTTAAATCTACCAGGGTACACCCTCAGAAATGATTACGTCATCCATAATGACGTCATCAAAATGGCTGTTCAGCAGATTATTTAACGTCACATATCTCAGGAACTACTGAACGGATATTTATAAACAAGGTCTCATTTTAAAGCATTTGTTATTCTCTAAAATAAAGGTAATCAAGGGTTTTACCGTAAATGCAATAGTTTTTTTGTTTTATACCAACATAATTAAAAATCACAGCCATATTCAATCCACTAGTGGATGAGGCCTCTCCCCGAAAGGAGGAGTTGGTCTTCTGCTCCCACGCTGACCAGACGGGTTGGGAGAGGAGAGCCGAAGCTCTCAACTGTGATCGCCACTGTATTTTATTAACAGCAGCTCCCCAATTGCATCACCATGCTGAGTGGGCAGTGGGCACCGTTCTAAACCCTCTCGCTTTGGAAAAAATCTCTTGGCAGAGCCAAAAATCGAACCCGGAACCACACGATCAGCAGTCAGCGACGGTAACCACTAGACCAGTGGAAAGAGAGTCTCATTTTCCAATAGAAGGTTACCAAATCAAATGAATCATACTAAATCTTTCACATTAAGCTATTTCATAAACATCACAAAAGAAATGACTTCCAAACAGGCTTCTTAACTGCCAGTAAAAGTTCATATACACTTGTATTAAAATAGTTTCAACTTCTGCCAAATAAAATTGCTCCGATTTTCTATGTAATCTTGATCGAAACATCTTCTAGGGGGAGATAAATTTATCCCTGGCAGGGATGAAAAATACATTTGTCAGGGAGGGAAACTTATTTGCTAGGGGGAATCCCCCCCCCGTTAATTCGCACTCTGTTTCTTAGTTAACAAGAAACTAGGATATCGATATCAGAATCATTTAAAGAGAATAACCTTTTACATTTCATCCAAAATTTTGCTATCCTCTCTTCAAAAATTACGATGGGCTGCATTTTATATTCTCCACTATATCGTCCAGTTCGTAAAGTATTGGACTTATCCATTTATTCACTGTTTGAAATGTCATTGGGAAAGAAATTGATAGTTTCTTTGAACTAATTTCTTTTCATACTAAAAAATTCATTGAAAAAGAATAAAATAACAATAACAAATTTTCTAAAGAAAACAATATCAGTTCTGGGAATGTGCTTCTAAGATACACGCAATAATATGTACAGGAATGGAAAGTGTCATTATATCTGCGATAGGTTATAACGTATCTTCCGACACTAGCGATATACCACGGTTTTACTGTATACGGAATATATTCCTGAAACGTTATTCTATCCTGCATATTGAAAATACCATGTATATAATCTTTAGACATGTCTATTGATTCGTAAAGACCTTTTGTTCAAATTTTAATTATGACTACCTATACTAATGGTATTGGTAGAAGAATTAATGTTAAATTTCATGGCAGTCTTTTTTCCAGGATTAGCATCATTTTATCATCTGTAAAATGAATAAATGAGTCATATAAATGTAATAATCGAAAGGATAATATTGTAATCCCGACACAAGCAGCAGGTAATGAAATTATTAAAGTTGTAAGCACTCTTTGTTATCGTAATTAATTTAATTGTCATTTCATTTCATTACTCTAATATTGATTAATTTTTATAAATTGCTTTGTATTTCAGCCTACACATCTCTGCTTAAATCCCTTGGTTTTGAAGCAACTGCTGGTGTTGGAAGCTTATTAATACACCTCTGAATACTATACAATAGTATTATGTTGGCTATCTGTGCATCTGTTTATTTCATTACTTCCACGTGTCAATGAGAATAATTCACTCGGGTCTATGAAAATACATCAAGCAAAGTGATGTTTATTTATTTAGCTTCAGACACAGTCAAATTGCCATTTTATTTACACAGAAACTAAATAACATTACTACAAACTAAATAATATCAAATAACACCATAAAACGAATCATAAGACAGCAAGAAATAGCAATAACGTAATGATTGTAATTAGGGATGATATTTGTCTCGGTAAATCCTGAACCGTACTGGAATTGAGGTCTGTGTTCCGAAAATAGTTCTCGGGACGCACAAATATCGAGGTTTTCAGCGAAGAAGAAAGGAAGGAAAAAATTATCATTTCCA
The DNA here is from genome assembly GCA_022664845.1 of Lepisma saccharinum. Lineage (NCBI taxonomy): Eukaryota > Metazoa > Arthropoda > Insecta > Zygentoma > Lepismatidae > Lepisma > Lepisma saccharinum. The sequence goes on along the minus strand of JAGDQP010014729.1, from coordinate 21,729 downwards.
TTCTTTTCAAACGATTATAGTCTCTTCAATTTATGAGTACGGCACCTTAAAAAAAAGCTGTTAAAAAAGAGTACGGCACCGTTTTTTTAAAACTTGAATACATAGAACATGGATTTAATTAAATTCACGATGCAACTACCTTCATATTGAACGAAACATTAGTTTCATTGAAACAAGGTGAGAGCGTTTCACTGCTAAATGGTTATTATTGTCGGTATTACCCTTTGTTTCCATCTGTATCTTGCTTCAGAGTTATTTGAACCAGTAACTGGCTTCTTTACTAAAACTGGAGACACTGCAATGTGAAATCGTTAAAAATTTCACTAAAATAGAAATATAAGAGGTGTAATTTCTTTTTAGCACTATTGATTGAACCTTCTTTTTTTCTTCCTTTTACGCTACAAATACCACGCGTATCCGTTGCTCCTTCGACCAGGGAATATTTTTCTTGAACCGTCGACCGGTACTTCCATGCCCGGCCCCAGGATGATGATAAACAGAGCAAGAACATTTCAATAGCGTAAGATTTTATTTATTTATAACAACAGACATCTAACAAGATAGAATAAGTACCTTACTTGGATTATTTGGAAGTTTTCGTAATTTTTATATATTAAACTCATCTAATGCAAATAAGTTAACTCTTATTATTTTTATTTTATTTTTTTCATTTTGTAGATTTGAAAGACTTTCGAACATTAATAGCGCCCCAGATTTTTGCTTTTGAAATTTAAGGAACCCTAATTGTAATACACAAGAGGAATGACTCACATATTGTGTTTATCGCTCGACGAAAAGTATTTTCAGATCCAAAACAATGAACGATTACATTCATTACATTACAATAATGTAATTAGAAAACTATTTGAACTTGTATAATATAAAGCTTTTAAGTCCTTATTTCATGTTCATCCTTCTTCTTTATTTATATTGACATCTTTCACCATAAATAAGTAATACAATCTGCAGTATCAAGCTTGATTCAATAAAAAAAATTGCTAACTTAAGTCTATTGATCCTTTCTTGAGGCCAGGGACTGTTGGAATTTCTCTTCAATCATCTTCTTTTCGTCTTCTGGTAGAGTGCAAGCTCGGCCAGTTGGTGTGAGGGATTGACTTTGCAAATTACATCAGCTGACTAAATCCAGAGTGTATCAGGTACTGAGGGATAAGGGAAAGAAGGAGAAGGTCCTGATGGGTGAAGAAACGTAATGTTAACTTCATCTTTTTCTAAAACATAGCATAGCCACCATGTGTCGTTGTATATCGAAATGACACCCATTCATTCCATCAAAGTTCAACTTCTGAGGACAAGGCACGATCGAATAAGTATAGTTTATAATGTTACAAATGAAAACGGCTTAGCATAAACTTTTATAAAATAATAAGTAGCGTAATCCCGGGCTTTAATTCTTATTGGCTGTGACATAAGTTAGAAGATATCGTCACTTCCAAACAGCTTAGCAAAATCGTGTGATGCTTATTATGGTTGACGCTAGCCGCACTAGAACATGTAAATAAAAACTTTTGTGGATGCAAACTGTGTCACGGTTTTACACCATTCTAAAGATTAATAATCCACGTCAAAATGAGTTCAGGAGAGAGAGAGAGAGAGAGAGAGAGAGAGTATATATTTCGTTTTGCTACAATTTAATTTATTTATCATAT
>JAGDQP010014729.1:2902-19662 GCA_022664845.1 Lepisma saccharinum | reverse complement strand
AGGTAGCTCTGCCATAGACCTCATAGTAGAATATGACGTCTATGGCAGAGCTACCTAGCGGATGGATTCAAAATCACGTGCTCTGAACAAAAACCCATTAGTTTTAGCGCAGCCAGATATGGGGAAGCGTGATAAGTCTATCTATTATGAGGTCTATGATAATACGTACAGTTGTGAGAGTTCAGAATTTAATTTATTGTGACCGTATTCCTAATCTGTAAACAGCTGTAACAACCACATCATCCCATTCATGACAACACCATTAGAATACGTCGCCATGAGGTTTTGCATGAACAGCCCAAGTGTAAAAATACTATGAAATTTTCCGATAATTTTGTACTTAGTTTCTACAAGTCATGTGTATTACCGTTTCTTTGGCCTTATCATTACCTCAAAACGGCAGCTGTTCCTTTCTCCAGAAGTTTTGTTTCCTCCATAATAATAATAATAACGTAATATTCTTGCTGTGGTGGGAAAGGTAGAACAATTACGGTAGATCCCCTTTGACCCTTAACCTATTATTACAAAAAGAGTACAATTGTTCCGCATACTATAAATAAGCGCTCCGTGACAAAACATATCAGTAACATGTTAATAAAAATAGTGTCCGGTATTGGACGTATTTCTTCTTCGGTAGTGTCGAATTACAGTAATAGGGTTAAGAATGTTCAGGCAAACTGAATAATATGCCTGCAGATTAAGTTCTCTTTGGCAGGGAACTTCAACCCCGACAGCAGGTTGAAGTACGAGGAGAGGAGTTCCTATCCCGACACAGTGTACTCATTCTACCATGACACCAGATAGGAGGTGCTGGGAATAAGTAGGCATGTGAAGTTTTCGTTTTATTTTACCCCCGAAGTCGATGTTATTTTTTATCCAAAATCGGTGTTATTTTTCGCGATTTAATACAAAAATACATATTATTTTATTCCAAGCCGTTTTGTTTTTGGCATGGTTTTGTAAGGACTATATTGTATGGACTATGAATGTTAAAATTAAAATTAAACGAATTGTTCTAAAATTTGATAAAGTCGTAATTTTATAAGAATAAATTATATTTCTGGACTTAACATCTAAGAAAAAAAATGGACTTAATATCTAACATTTTAAAAAAAAAAATCAGATTTCAATTCGCAAGACACTTATTTAAAACACAGTTCACAACAGATTCATTATCAACGCACTTAATTTTTACACACACAGTTTCACTTAATGGAGAAGCTGTAGTTTGTTCAATGTTTCTCTCATTTTTCAAACGACAAAATTGTCAATGCTTCTACATTTTCTTCTTTAAGATCCTTACAGTAACTATGCTGTTGTATTCTGAAAAAAATATTTCAGAATCAACGTTGGAAGCTGGCAAAGATATTGCTTCAAGAGCACAGGTAGCAAAATCTTTGTGTTCACTTCGTAATACAAGGAGTGTTTCCTGGAGTTTCACTTGTTTCCCGTTACCTACCGACGCTATCTTGCAGGGATAAGTAAGTTTTAGCGAGCTCTGGAGGTGAAATTTTATCCAACCCGCTTACATGTTTCAGTTGCTCTAAAAGCTCTGGTGTCACACTATTTTCAAGAATAGATTGAGGGTTGAACATTTGGTGTAGCATCTGGAACGCGTCTTTACAAGGGTCAGTTTCCATGACAACTTCCAGTTTCTTCAGCGACATCAGACCCACACTCGTGAACATTCTTGTAAGATTGTCTCTCACACAGTGGCAAATTCGAAAAAACTAAAGTTGTTAAATCGGAGAAGATTTCATCTCCAACAGACTGCAAACCATATTTAAAGTCTTGAAGCTTAAAGACCAGAAGGTGGGCAGTGGCGTACGTCGAACCTTCCAGAAAGTCAATGCTCTCAACTAGATCCGAGGCGTGATCCTGCACAAAAATTTCTGATGCTTTCACAGCGGTCACTTCTTCCGGGCTCAAACTGGAAAGAAAATCTATTCCAGCATTTGAAATACATCTCATGTCCTCTCTTTGGAAGAATTCCACAGCATCTTCTATCTAAGTTGCTAAATAAAAAACAACGAATTCCATCTTGTCTGGATGGATCTGAGAAATAACAAAGGAGATTTCTTCTGGAAGAACTGAAAATACAAATGCTTCCTTTTCCTTGTATGAAAAATGCGGACTTCTTTTTCAACCGGTCTAAAAACAACTGAACTGCTTGTCCTCTGTGAATCAAATTTTGTTAGAGAGGAAAGCTCTATTAGTATTACAATCCAACATTTCGCGAATTTACCGATTTATTTAAAAAAATCGCGATTTAAAAACACCAAAAAACAACTTCTATCATCTTTTTAATTATCTCTATATACTTTACTTTGACTTCCTCAAGTTTTCGATGTTATCGGTAAAACGAAAACTTCACGTCCCTAGGGATAGGTATTCTTATCCCACAGCAGGTAAACAGGAGAGGTTGTAGAGCGATCACTCCAGACAGCAGAGTGATTGCTTGGTAAAAAAAAAAAAAAAAAAGCAGAAACACTAAGATTACATGGCCCCTCCAAGAACGCCAAGTGAGTGGGTCGCCAACCACTGGCTACTGCAACTCTCCTACATGCAGTCATGCAACTACAGGCTATGGCGCGGGTGTGGATGCTACGGTTTCTATCTACACGAAGACATTTACCGCGTTTCGGTTCATTGTATAGGAGAACAAAGAAGGTGAAACAAGAAAACAGGAAAGCGCGAGAAGATTTTCTTAATAGTTGGGGGGGGGGGGAGAAACCAGTATGTAGTGTTGTATATTCTGTAAAAAAAAAACTTATCGGTTCTAACTACTGTTAAATTTGTCTGGTAAACCGCACATGCATGAAGGGTGGAGAAACCCAGGTAGAGTCTGTATTACTTTACTTTATCTGTTTCGCATCCAATTTTGCAAGTGTTGTTTTTACATGCATATCATACTCCCACACGCGCATACAGCGCATAGCGCGCATGTGTAAGTCCGGCTAAGCTGCTCATCACTGCTGGTCTGTCTGTAAAGAGATCTTAATTAATGTAAATTAAGTTTACGTTGGTCGATGTTCATCTTGGAGTACCTGAAAACAGCTATCAGAGTTGTTTATGTAGTATCTGTCAAATATGACGTACAATACATTTGGCGCATCGTGTCGTCTGTACCTAATTGTACAATTAGCTGGTTTTGGGTGTTGAATTTATTGTTGTAAAATTTCTGAGATAACCAGATTCTCAGCATTTTACGTTGGTAGCGCTGTTGAGAGTGACGTCCTCCTACTTCGTATTCACGTGATTGTTGATGCCGGTCGCTGTCTCCTCCTGTTTGTTTACATCAACACTTGTTTGTTACACTGCACTCACGTGCTTAACCCATTATATCATTGCAATAATAATAATAAAACTTGTCTTTTCAACATCGGCTAAGATTACGCTACCGTAACTTTTTGAGACTACTGCATGGTGTCCAATGTATGTATCATTGGCAAAATCCAACAATAAAACTAACATGAATTTCAGCCCATCTTGGTAGCTGGTAGCCGGTAGCCGTGCGGGTTAGGGCGCTGAGCGAGGCTTCCGGAATTGACTTCTTACTTTCGAACATCTACCATTGAGGATACACAATTGCTTCGTTTCAGCGCTATAAGTTGTCAAAAGCGTGGGAAAATGAACTTTCAAGCTTGCAATTTTCAATAGATTGTCATGCTACTCGTCATTTTGCATCTCTAAAGAATATGAAGAAGCTGGATAGAGAAGTTTCCCTGAGAGATGCTGTTTCTACGGTAGCAGGTTCTCTTTTTAGAGAAAAATATAATTTATTAATGATGTTTACAATAGTCTTGAGTATGTCCGCCTTCTCACGGCTTGAAGAACTTGAACAACTGACATTAGTACATAAGGAAGTCTCAGGTATAATATAGTTCTAATCTACACCGTTCTGGTTTAACCAATTATTACGTATGGATTTTATCAAGTGAAGAGTATCAAATACAAGAAAAATATCTTCATCGAGATCATACCGGTTTTAAAGCTGGAACTTAATGACCCGTTGCATAGTTTTTGAAATATATTTAACTTTTTTTTTTCATTTATGAATTAACGTATTTTAAGACTTTTAGGCATCTTAGGCTCAGGCCGGGATAGAGTGGGGGAGAGGATGTTGTAAGGAAAATTTCAGGGCCAATGTTCATAGGTACCATCCCAGCATTTGCTTGGTGCGACTGAGAAAAACCTTGTTGACTTTATTATTGATAGCTGTGAGAGTAATGACGTGAAACCCACTGTTAGTTAAAGTTTCTATTACAGCTACTGTTTGCTCATAAATCGTTTTGGCATTAATTTTTTTTTACAGGGAAATGTGCAAGTATACCTCTACTATTTGACAACAACGATGACTATATAGTGAGTGCTGTAGTTGCTCCTTGCATTTTGTCAGTAAATACCTGAATACTACTGCCTTTATAAGTTACACAAGGTTTTCCTATATTGCGTCCAAAAGTAAATTTACGTATTTTTCATGTTCTTGGAGCGAGCTAATTTTCTCACTTAAGAACTTAATATGAGTATCTGACAAAGTATCTGTTCTTTCACATTCGAAGATCAATTACCTGGAAAGTTGAGCCAGCGGAATTTCTTATACGCATATATTTTTTTAAAAAAATAGAGTAAACCCAATCTAATGTGTTAGGTGTGTACCTCAGACCTTCTTGGAAAGATAAATTAACCTGTTCTTTCAAAGAAAACTTATTATGCAATTGATTGTTCTCATACATATCGTTGGAGTATTGCTCTAACAACAGATGCTTGAACAAATTTTTCCTCAATAGTGAGAGTTACTATGCTACACTCAAAAGCTTTTAAAGTTCTAATTAAGAATTCAAATATTGACCACCTATTAAAACCAAGTATTTTCCTAGAAACAATAAAAATCTGTTATTTCGAACAATTGTACCATTATGACTCACTGATTCAGAAGAAGTTAATGCCATGACGTGAATTTCAGAACATAACACAACTCTTAATGAACTGACACTACAATAAAAAGTGACAGTCGCAGACCCTTTTTCTTCTTTAGTGAAAGCGGCAACCATGAGCCGAGCTTGCCTACGTCACGCGAGGGTTTATGGCTTTATATCCAGGCCTGTTAGAGTATCCCGGGGGCCTCGCGCTGGTCCGTCATTCATCAGGTTGCGGGTTGGAATTCTGCCTGAGGTATGGATGTTTGTGGATTTTAAACTGCATTGCACTCATTCATTCATTTTGCTGCATTGAACTGCAGTGCACTCATTCATTTGTATTGGGTTCAAGACAGCTTGTTGCTGACAGTAAGAAAATATATCACAATATTTCTTGTTTCGGTTCTGAGTAGAGGCATACAAAATAAGGATTTAACTAAGTTTGGTTTAGTACTGCTTAATAGCTTCTCCATACACTCCATTCACATATGACTGACTCAAAAGTTTTTGATTTTGGAGGGCGAACTTAAAAAAAGTTTGCCAAAGATCTTGAATCTTCCTTTTCAACTTTACAAAGTGGAAGACCAAATGTGAGGCATGTATGGCTCAGGCCAAGAAGGGTAGATAAAGGGATATGGGGAAGGAGATAGCGGAACGAAACAGAAGGTACCATACCGGCATTTTCCTGATGCGACGGAGGAAAAACCCTGGAGAGACTTGTCAGGATGGGCGGTCGCCCGTATCGTTCCCAGCATCTTCCTTCCGACTGCTAAACCAACGCTCCATCAACTGCGCTACATCCACTCGGTAACAGAGATATGTACAATTGGATTGAATTGTGTTTATGTTTTTTTTTTTTTTTTTTTTTTTTTTTTAGAAATTTGTTGTATCAAAATGAACTGTAAAAACACACATCATATTTTCTTTGATAGGAAAAAGGTGACAGATGGCGCAACTTTTAAGTCAACGAACATATGTCATGTTTTAATTTACTTCACTGATTACATGATATTTCAGTCCTTTAGGAAGAACGTAAACATATCATTTTATAATGGTTAGGTACTGGATCACTATGTAGTAACAATACGTATAAAATTTGCTTTTATCCATCTGTACCACGCCCACCGGGATGGGTAAGATGGCGCAGTGCGAGGTCAAATTGAAAACAACAACTTCTCATATCTCAGCTTCGTCTTAACGGCACGTAACCACCTGATTTCCTCCCTTCCACACACTTATAAGCTGAACGAGTTTCATGGAACCATTTTGTGTCTTTGTCGCATTTTGCTTAGTCTTCTATAGACGTTGTATCTTCATGCAGTTCTAGGCACTCAATACGTTATTTTTCATTGTCAATAATGGAATCGTCACTATAGTGCAATATAAGCAAAGCTGCAGAAAGTATTCTGTACGCCATCTGCTTGGAACTTTGAAGTTTCTTCCCGCAGACTTTTTGTTTTCAATCAAGTAATCTCGGATGATAAAACAGGCTATTAGCTATCTTTTCAATGCTTTTGGTACGGTCTATTAGTTAAGTTGGAATTGGTAGAATGAATCCAATGAGCCGTTTTGAGACATTACTTCCTGATTATTTTCTTATGTACTACCAGTGTTCGATTTGCTGGCAGGGGGGATGCTGGAGATTTTCCCTGATGCGTGAGGATTTCATCCCCGGTTGTTGATTCCGAATATCATCCCAACCAGGGATAAAATCTTTGTATTTCTACCTAAACAGATAGTATGTTAAAACTTAACAGCAACCACTAGTTTTAGGACCCCCCCCCCTTTGTAATTTATAACAAATCGAACACTCTGTAGTACCACTGGATGTACTGGGTTGTGGCATTGGAGGATGGTTTTGCGGTTCAGTAGTATGATTAGATGTACTGGCTTGTGGTATTGGAAGATGGCTTAGTATTTCTTCCTCTACAAGTTCAGCTGGTTAATATATTACAACTTTCTCAGATTCTCGAACGCTTTGCTGAACTTGTAAATAGTTAACATAACAATAAAAAGTGCACCATCTGTCCCACCCTATTTCGCGCCATCTCACCCTAATGCGTTGAGATGAAACTTTTTTCATACACCTAACCAGATGGCAGCACTGCTTTAAATGTTGGCATCAACTACAGAAGTGTAGATGGCAAGCTTCTCGAATATCCCTTTGAAACTGTCTTAATTGCTACCTACATAAGATATGAGAATTCTATGATGTGTAGAAAATAGTTGTGATAAAATTACAAGGTTAAAGTAGTTTCAATTTTGGTTCTACCTGGAACTAAATCACGTACGTTCGTCTCAAGTTGCATCTTCTTCTAAATTGTGAAAGACTGGAGCAATTACTTAATCATTCTTCGTCACTATTCATGAGATGCGCCATCTGTCCTCACGCGCCATCTGTCCGGTCCCCTCTCTATTGTCTTAAAAATGTACACATGAGGTTTAAAAAAAGTGTACACCTGAAAATGTTGAGAGTTTTTCATATCTTTCTGAAGGGAAATTTTATGTGAATTTCTTCCTTTATTATCCCAATATGTTACGTCAATATTCGGGTTAATCATGCACGTTTGCATCTAACTTATTCATTGAGAGATGTTCCTGACGCAGGGTGCAATCAGTAACTCAACTGTTTAAGACATTATGCCATCACTGAAACGACCCAGGTTCTATCCCTGCTCCAGCCACACATCTTTATTTTTCTTAAACTACGAAAAGCACTTATTAATATGTTCCCAGTTGTATTGAAAAACTAGTTTGTTCACATCCTGCACATTTCAAGTGAACAACACAGAAGGGATCAGAAGTTTAACACATTTTTTATGTTGAAAAGATGGGCTTGAAGTGTACTTTTTTACAGTGTGTCATAAGTAGGGAAGTGGGTGTAGAAAGGATGTAGCGACCATGGCGTAGTTTCCAGATATCATCACGGCATTAGCTTGGTATGACTGCGGTAGACCCTGGAATAACCTACTTAAGATGGCCTGCTACTAGGTTCGAACCCAGGACTCTCGGAATTGGAAACCAACGCTCCAAGATTTTCCACACTGTTCCACTACGAGAAGAGCGTGATGGATGATACAGTGTAAAAACTCCCTGTCGGCGGACTTACATTGTACATTCTCATTTACTGAGCGAGATGTACTATATTAAAGATCTAATCCCTTTTCGGTGAGGGGAAAGGATTAGTATTTTTACTATTAGTATCGCTAGCAAAAGGCATCTTCCCTGTATGAAGATAAGAATATGTTGAAAACACCAACTTTATCGGTTAGCTCACAAATTACTTTTATCATCCACAAGACGATAAATTATTAAGTCGGCCAGATTTTAGTATCTCGCAGATACAAATTGAGAAGAAAATATCTCATAAAAGATAAATATTAATAATATTATTACGATGTAACAAGTTAGTACATCTAATAATGTAAACAGTTTGTTTACATTGTTTATTGAACTTCTATACATGAGAAATATGAATACTTTCAATTACTTGGAAATAAATTCATTTCACAGCATTTAATATTCATTGCAGTAACAAGAATAATTACGTCTGTAATTATAGTCAAATACATTTGACAAGAGATCGCTTCTCAAGATATTTTCATTTCTATTTTTTTTTTTATTATTATTTCTTCCTCCTCCTCTGTCATACTGCTTGGTGAGCAACGCAATGATCATAGTTCTGTATCATAAGAAAACTTCGTTTCAGACCAAAATCCAATAATCACTCCGCTAAAAGATATGATATCAAACTAAAAGTCAATTTTAGCACTGTTTAAGGAACACTGTAACATTAATTAATGCTTACAGTACGTTACAACCGACAGAAAAGGCCATGGTCTCTTTCTTCCTACCTCTTCTTAAGTTCTCCTTAAACTTTAAGTAGTCATAAGTTCGGAGATAGTAACTCTCAGAACTGCAAATAAAATATTTTGTATTTTAATATTTTTTTTATATAAAATCTCTGTACTATCGATCTAACGTAACTTCAATTTTTCTATTTGAATAAATAAATAAATAAATATAATGATCGGATGAACAACTAATTAGTTATCGAGAGCAGATTTCCGTCCTTTCGCTTCTTATCCACAACTCTAAAATTAAAAAAAGAAGAAGAAGGAAACGAAGCATGTATCCTTCAACTTGTGACGTAAGCAGTAGTAGGCTCTTGCGTAGTGAGCTTAAAGGTCTTGCAAGAGACTATTTGAGAGACTGACCTTTCCCGCCTGTTGTCATGACAACAACAATTGACAACAGCAGTCCAATTTGGCATTGTGTAATTGTGCACTGCATCGGGAGATGGCGTCCCGGTCACATGATCGATAATTTGTAGTGTGTTCTACGTGTAAGAGTAGCAGCACCTTCTGTCTGTAGGGAGAGCAGAGCGTTTCTCTGTATGTCTGAGCGTGTTTGATTGGTGGTGGTGGAGTATTAATTTTTTTTTCAGTGTGTGTATGTGTGTAACTTGTTTTTAGTATGTGAGTGTTCGGTGCTTTTTCTCTCAAGTTTCAAAAGATTCGCAATATTTGTTACTTAAGCTCCAACGGCCAGTAGATTACAGAGCATGATGCATACACCGACGTGATGGGATTACCGGCCGCCTAGCCAGCATGGCGCTGCTGTCACCGGGCCTATGGCGGGCTCGGTGGCTCCTGCTACTTCTACTCCTTCTAGCGGGTGGAGTGGAAACAGATCCGAACAGATCATGTGAGTACATTTACACAATTCTTTTCTCGACCCACAGAGACAAATACAAATGTTATGCTTTTCTTGTATGAAAATTCCCAAGTGAAGAAAAGAGTAAACTAACCTTTCCTTTGGATCGTATTTTCGTAGTAGCACGCGGTCGCTCGGTGTCGTCGGTGTACAAGAACACACGCACCGAACCCCGCCGGAATATCCTATTGATTTTCTTCATGGTGTAACCTCGCTTTATTCTGTTTCACGTGCCCAAAAGAAGAAAAAAGCAGTCTTCCCCCTGCATGGTAAAGCCCACTGATTCACAATGAGAGTTCTATGCGCTGAAGTAATCAATGCACAACGAGTTTTTTTTTAATCATCACTTTCACTTTTTTTTTACGACTCGCTCTCGTGAATCATTAAATAGTCACCTAATCCTAAATACACGTGGATCTCTTGTCACGTGACTTTCAACAATTCACAGTCAACAATTCAGTGCAGGATTGTATTCATTTTTGGCTGGAGGCACAAAAATCCAGAAACTGTGATAAAATTAACTGATCCTCAGTTTGAAGATGAATCAGTAGTATCTTTAGAAGAAAAGCGTTAGTTTCAAAGTGACCTGAATTAATATTTATTTAACAGCTGCCTTTTATTACAACAGTCAACATAATCAATAACTCAAGTTTGATGGTTAAGGCTTACAAACTAATTATCACTAAATTCTTTGTGATATCTAAGGGGTAACAGCACTTCCACTTTCTTACTGCCCGTTCCAGAAAACAGTGAAACTTACGAAAAATAAAATTGTTTGATGCTTAACAAAAAATTGTCTGAACGATTGGTTTATTGTAATTTAAAGGTTTTTGGAGAGGTAATTAAAAAATAATGTTCACAGGTTTATACCAATTATTCAGGCATTTGAAGTTGCTTTGTAAAATACAATAGAGGGGGCTAGTATGACTTTATTTTCAGTAATCAAGACCCTACTAATTTAAAAGTTCTAAAGTTGGTGTTGGATTTTGTTTTCAACGTTGAGGTAATTTCTAATAGAACGCAGCTAAATTTATGGCCTGAATATTAACTTAATCTTTGGTTAACGCCAGGAATTCTACCAGAACCCCAGTGGAGGGATGTCATCCCAAATATTCTTGAGCACACACTGCCAACTTAAAAGTTTTTACGATTAAAAGACCGTAGAAGCCACGCAAAACTCTACCTACAGCCTCCAATTTTGGTTTTATACGCCCTCATACTTAAAATCTTGGCAGAATTTCTGGTTGACCCTCAAACCACCCAAAAATAAGGGGAGTGTGTGGTACGAGTAAGTTGATCGAGTCCCGAATCTTGACTAAAAAAAATGATCATCGTAAGCGTATCCTGTTTTAATAAGATAGAATTATAGTAATATAGGTAGAAGAACCTGTGTTTACTGGTGCATTTCGTACCTCACTCAAGAAATGACAACTGTTATTCATATAAGTTAAATCCAGATAGAGCTATCAAAAGTGTACAATACATTGAATAAAATTTTATTCAACTCGTTACTACGCTTCCTTCTGCACATATGAAATTAACTAAAAATGAGCAGTTTCCATCCAGAGAAACCTCGATATGGGAAAGGATATTTGCATATATATCTCAAAGGAATGTGAACCAGTTCTCCATAAGTATTACTGTTCCTCAAGAGATCTTTGGATTTTCTATAGCGGAAAAATGAAGAAAGATATTGACATTTTGAAACACGTCTACGGTAAATACTTATTAATATCTGTTAAAAGCACTACTTCATCTAATTTTGAAATGGGTTCTTTCAACCGAAAAACAAATCAAGGCCCTTAAAATACAAGGCACCTAAAGTAGGGAAAAGTGACTTTCTAATTTCATGGTTCAGGCATAATGACAGCGGGAGTTTCATTTCTTGATATGGTGCATCAATTTTGAAATAGACAACGAAAGTGAAAAAGTTATTATAGCCCAGATCTTCAAGTTTCTAGCAAATGCATTAATATTGTGGATCACTTCTCAAAACCTTACTGTTTGTTACTTATGATTTATGATTTATTTTTAAACATCTCGCGTAAAAGCCTCTTAAAGAACGTCTCCCATGTTTTCTTTTCGTACTCCGAAATGTGAGAACTTCGGAGTACAATATTAAGCTAATGAAGTAGGTAATGAAATCACCATTGAATAAGCAGACGGGTTTCATCCGGAAATGCAAACTATTTCGTTCCAAACTATATTTCTGGTCTAAGTAACATAAAAAAGCGTAATTAACTACAAAAGGACAGTAAGGTTTATTTCGGCCTCATACAATTTGTTTACCAGCTGTTAATGTTCTCTTTTCAGCTTTAGTTTACCAAAATATTTCTCCCCACTTAAAAGTGTTGACATTGATTTTCTCTTAAAGGAAAACGTTAAAATGAAGTTTGTTTGTTTTTCGTTACAAGACAGTTCACGTTATATCCTGTTTTTAAATTAAATCGGTGTATGTGAAAAGAAATCCAAGTCACTTTCAACAAATTTTGAGGAATTACACACAAAAAAGTGATTAAAGAATCAGTAAAAATGTGATACCTTTGACAGCCGTTTTACTGAACAGTAGAGTACGGATCAACTTACGTGATTTACTGGACAACTGTTACGTTTCCTTTAGTCAATATGCAAATAACTGTCATTATTCCTCTAAACCATAGTTCATTTCAAAGTAATATATTTGTTGCTTAGAGAGACACATCCTGAAATACTGGGCAACATATGATATCATTACTGCTGTTATCGCCCATAAAATTCATTTTATCTGATGATATCATTACCGTAAATCACAGTTACGTACTACAAAATAGCCCAGATTTCAATTCGCAATGACAAATTGTAAAATGATTTTTTTGTTTTTGTTTTAAACTTCCATTTCAGAAAGCACAAATCAAGTGAACCCTAAATAGGCAATTCTTAAACAAGGATGTCATATACTGTCTATCGAAACATTTTGATTCAAATCTGTATTACAAGTCCCTTCATTCTTTTTTAAAATACCCATCAACCGAAATACGAAAATTATAACTAAGGATGTCTTACTGCCTATAATTCACAGCTATATATTCAATTCGTTATTGTATGATGATTCTCCCGGAGGGAGGAGTTGGTCTACTGCTCGCACGCTGACCAGACGTGTTGGGAGAGGAGAGCCGAAGCTCTCAACTGTGATCGTTACTGTCTTTTATTCACAGCAGTTCCCCAATTGCATTACGATACTGGGTGGGCACCGTTCCAGATCCTCTCGCTTTGAGAAAAAAAAAATCCCTTGACAGAGCCGAGAATCGAAGCCAGCAGCCCCACGATCAGCGACGGTAACCACTAGCCCAGCGGGCGTTTTTCTGTGAAATACTGGTGTCGAGAACTAATAATATCTTTCTTTTAAAAAATTGGATTTTGCACACTTTTTTGTGCATTTCCGTTTTTTTACGATCACTTCGATACATTTTAATCACAATAGGTTAGATGGCAACACTACATCCGTACGTATGTGTCCAATGTAGTTTTATGGTTGCACGAAATTCCAATGCTGCTCCTAAAAAATCAAGCATTCAGAGAACAAAGTTCATTTCAATAGTTCAATCCATGCTGTTTTTTTTATTTAGTTTTTGTTCATTGTTGATACAGCTTCACTGTTATAGGTTTGAATATTCACAACAACAATCAATTTCAACAATGAACAAAAAATTAAAATAAAAAAAAATGGAACGGCTTCAACTCTTGAATTATTTATGATCAACCGGATCTTCTCGGAAAATTTGAACTCTCTGGACTTAAATTTGTAGGAGCAGCATTACAATTTCGTACAATTATACAAATACATTAGAGACATATGGAGCTAGTACTGTCATCTAACGTAAGAGATCGTTACTTTACGACGACCTTAAACATCTAGCGAGAAATGAACAGACTTATAGTATATTCTCGGTAGCTTAATGGATTAAATCTTAAGTGAAATTTTGTAAAATAGCTACACATAATTATTGTTTCTAAAATTCAGCAGCCATTGTAAAAAGGAAGAGAGAGAAAAAAATAATAGTTTTAAAATGTAGTTTATGGCATTAGGCAATCAACGAGACGAATTCGCGCTTCAGCAAATCTCTTTTATTCGTTGCTAGGTTTTGAGAATCTTTTATTAACTCTTTTGAGACCCACGGTTTGGAAAAGTTCGGATCTGGATCTGAACTAAAGACCCAGGGTTCGTAACGGTTGGGTTGTAAAGATAAATTTACTCTTACTTATAAACCTCCGTTTGTTTACATCATTGAAGATTTAAGCAGTGACGTCGCGTTTCGACGTTCACAGGATCACGTGAACTGCCAACTATTTTAGAATGTTATTATTATTATTATATTTTCGTCTCATATTATGTTTCTTACCGAGAGATTTAAAAATAAAACAAATTTTAAATTGTTACACTGAGGCATAAGTATGCAGTTCCTTTTATCAAGTTGTGGGGACTATCCAATTTGTTTCACGTTCACATTTCTGTTGTGAACGCGTTGCCCCATATGCGCTTAACTGGCGTTAGGCCTAACGTATAACATTGTGTATATGGGACCTCGGCGTGCACAATCCTAGAGTGAACGAAAATAGCAGAAGAACAGGAGTGACCACTGTTGTTAACTCCCGTTGACTTTTCCACCTGTTCTCGTGTTTAAAATGTAATCAAATATTCTGGCAGAAGCAAGGAAAAACGTTTATTACATACCAGAATCGCAAAATACACAACAAATCGTTTATATATATTAAATATATTAAACGCGTAAATAACATAATGTTGCATCTCTATTTACATAAAGTTATTTTAGTTCCAGTATCAGTTATAAACGAAGAGCTGATGAACAGTATCGTGCAGTTTGCAACATTGCAAAAGTCATGTGAGAGATTTTCGGAACTGATTTGTTCGTTTGGCTATTAAAGATTTATTAATACAATAGGAGGCATTTTATAAAACCTGTATTTTTCAATGCATTCCAATGTATAATAAGCTAGCATACTTTTGCACTTAACTAACTTTAAGCAAGCAATTTAGGACAAAGGGGCTACTCCTAACCCCAGCATACCTAAAAACGCTAAAACACGAGATCTGAAGATTGAAAATATTGAGTTTTTTTTTTAATTTCAACCAAAGAATTAATAATTATTATAGGTAAATTTGCTGCCCAGAAAAACAGCAGAATAGACTTCATATGCAAATAAAGGTAAGAAGGATATGTGCAATGTCTTATTATTTTTTACATTTGTGTGTGTGTGTGTGCTATTAGTACGATATATATTTTAGTACTGTGAAAGGCAATTTCCCATTATCCTGTCAATTTTCAATGACTTACTCTCCTGAAAAAGTGCTCTGAAATACATTCATTGCTGCACTGTCGAGCTTTCGAACTTTGGTACTTCAAAAAGAGAGAGATGATTCCTTAACCGTCCAACTACTTATTTTTTGTGTGGAGTTTCTTTTTTTTTTCTTAACGCTTTACACAGTGTAAATAAGTTCTATTATCTACTTAGCACATTGAGAATACCAAGCTATCGAACGACGTGTTTCTTGTTTTTGTACTTTCTTTGTTGCTCTTTGGGGAAGAGATTCTGCCAGAATTTTCAGTTTTGTGGGGTTAAAGTAAAAATTGGGACTTTGGGCGGGTGTAACTGTACTTTTGTACGGTTTGTATCTATTTTATCCAAGGATGTTCTAACAGAGGATTGACTTATAGCTATCTCATGTCCAGCGAGAGTGTGAAGCCAAAAAAACATTTGAGAGTTGACCAAGGAGACGCAGCTGATTGGTTAACAGACAACAACAGAGCTTGCAGCAATTAGCTGAAAAGAATGTCTTTGATTGGAGTAAAGGGACTAACTGGGCGGGACTTAGCTGTGATGTTTGGCTTCATGTTCTTGAGGAAATGGCGAATCCTCTCTTAGAACATCTTTGATTTTAGCGTAAACTTTATAGTTGGGGTACACTTGAGATTTTTTTGGGGGGTGACACCCCCGAGAGCGGAGTCGGGTGGAATCACTGGTTGTGAACTACCACCTATCAAGCACACGAGACGCCACTGGATTTAAGGTGTATAAAAAAAGTTACTAAAAATTAACTCACTATTGGTGTGCTAAACAGGGCTGCCAACTTTTCAAACCTGCTCACCCGTACATTCACAGCTTGAGTCCTCCAAATTCAATTTCGTTAAATTAGAACCTTATTTCAGTTAAACACATCAATGTATATATTTTTTAAAAAATCTATGTTTAGCGGTGTTTATAGACTACACTTTATTTTCGAAAGCTAACTACCAATGTGTCTGAAGTGTAAAGTTTATAATCAATGTGTCTTACCCGTGATGATGTACGACTGCGAAACTTGGACATTGAATGCGCAAACGACTCAAAGATTGAGAGTCACACAAAGAGCAATGGAGAGATGAATGCTAGGAATAATCAGGAGGGACAGGAAGACAAATGAATGGATTCGCGCACAAAGGTAGAGGATGCAATCAAGACTGCGATGAAAATGAAGTAGAGATGGGCCGGTCACAAAGCTAGACGAACAGATGGAAGATGAACAACAAATGTACTACACTGGATTCATAGAGAAAAGGAACGACCGAGACGATGTCCAAATGTAAGATGGGTAGATGAAATCAAGTATTTTTCAGAAGCTACATGGATGAGGATATCAGCAAATCAAGTTATGTGGAAAGAAAAGGGGAAGGCCTTCATCCAGCAGTGGATAGAAAACAACTGAATATTATGAACACTAAATATAATTAACTAAAATTATATTAAAATTCTTTATAAAATTACTTTGTTTTAGAAAATACATCCATTTCTTAATTTCTTTCAGTAAACTGCATATTCTCGTAGTGAGATTTAATTTAGTAAATTTTATGCTTGCACGTTTATTATAAAAACATTTGCTTGGTCAAACTTTTAATACAAGGAATAGAAAAGAAGAATGTTGGCAATAAGTATAGTAAGTACTTCGTATAAGTTTAAGAAAAAAATAAACCAAGTAGTTAGATACTATCAGACTTGAAGGAGGAACGAGCTCATAAGAACGTTTACCTGGGAACGAATTTGTTTTTGAGGAATGAGCTCATAAGAACGTTTACCTGGGAACGAATTTGG